>PVJX010001929.1:0-144109 GCA_004027295.1 Dolichotis patagonum | reverse complement strand
GGGTTCAGGGGTGGGATAGGGTGCATCTGTTCCCTGCACTATTAAAGGTCACCAGAGAATCACAGGACATCCAGGCTTGACAGTTGTATGTTCTGTTGGTTTAGGGACCTTCTGATGTCAAAAATGAGTGCTGTCCAGGTGTGTGTGTGTGGGGGGGTGGGGACCCTCTGTGTGAGTCTTGCGTTTTACTATGATAAAAATCTCTGCATGGGTTTGGCTTCTTGAACTTTCTCCAATCTTTGAAGTGCACAAGATCAGGACATCTGGCCTTGTTCTGCTGTCCCCCAGGGCCACCTCGGCTGTGACTATAGGAGAGGTGTTAGATTTTGCCCCTCCACGGAGCCTCTGCTGTCCCCAGGAGTTGGAAAACCAGGGGGTGAGCACAGAGCAAAGGAAGAAGGGAGGGTGGGCACCAGGGTGCTCTGGCCGGCACCCACCTACTGCCTCAGACTGCAACCAGAAGCCACCCAGGTGCTGGCTGGGTTCTAAGGAATGGGGACAGTCACTGGGACCCCACGGTTGGAGCCCAGGAAAGCCGGTGTGCCTGGAGCTGGCTGGATGCACGGTGCTGTCCGGAGGTATGACACCTCCCCTGGCCCCAGCCCCCAGGCGAGTCGCAGGTCAGGTTTTGGTGAGAGCAGACTTTTCCGGGCAGGGTGTGTGCACATCTGTCTCTAGTGCAGGATGTGGAACTGCTCACAGCTACCTTGGAAACGCAGCCTTCCTGGGCCCATGCTACAGAGGAGAAGCCAGTCGATGGCGTAGCAACGCATCACCAGCAAAACTCTGACAGACAGAGCTGTTCCCACCTCGTGCACCCAACCTGGGCTACCTGGGTGCTCTCTAAATTCCAATGGAGCCCAAGATGCGACCTTTTGAAAAGATGGGAAAAAGCAACACCTACCCTGCTGGAAGTCATAATTCCAGTCTGTTACCTTTTGATTTTGAAAGATTAGTAGCAGAGGATCACATATGGCCCAGTTTTAGGGGCAGACAGACGTGCCTGGAACAGTACTTGCTTGTAAGAGCTACAGAAAGTCATTTGCATGATGACATGGTACCATCACACTGAGAGGGTAAGCAAGGTGACAGCTATTCTCTTTTTTGGGGGGGGTAGTGGAGATTGAACTCAGGACCTTGTGCTTACCAGGCAGGCGCTTATGCCACTGAGCTAAATCCCCGGCCCTGTGACAGTTACTCTCAATCTGTTACGCGATTTCCGGCTCTGCATACAAATACTGGGTTAAACAATTAATGCTCTACTGGCTTCCCCTGAACAAGTAAGTCTTTTTCCTTAGGAAGTAGTATCTCGGATGAATCAGTGGACCCCCTTGTTTCCCTAATCCAGGATTGCCTGTGACTGTGCCCTGCCCCATAACCTGAGCTCTCTACCTGGTGCCAAGAGAAGTGCCTGGTGCCCTGCAGTGACTGTGCCCTGATTCACCCTGGATCCAGCCCAGGGAAAAGAGGGAAGAGACCAGCAGTCTGCACACAGAGGCTTGGAGTGAACCCCACAGCTAGGGCCTTGGGGAGATGGTGGAGGGGAAGCCAGATGAGCGCCCCACTGCTTCCCACCCGGCTTTGCATCAGCTGCTTTGATTTTAATCATGGTGCTTTTCTCTACTTAGAATTACATCTTCCTGCTTTCCTGCCCTAGTTGATCACACACTTCCTGCTGGAACAGAAATGCAGCCTGGGTGAGAACTTGCCTTGCTTGTTTATCTCAAGGGTCAAGAACAATGCCTGGTACCTAGCAGATGCTTGTTGAATGAATGACAGAACACGGACCAACATCTTTGTCCTGTAGAGCTGTCCACTTGCCCCTGGTCTTTGCTTTCAGCCATGGTTTTACACAAAACAGAAGCACTGAGAGGTGCACACGGAGCTGGAAGGTGATAACCGATGGCAGACAAATGCCAGGTCTTGGAAAAGCCTCAAGAACCCAACATCCTGGCTGCCAGTGGCTGCCTACTTCCGGCCTCGTTCTTAGGAATGAAAGTAACTGCAAAGATGGGAAGCACAGGAGGACAAACGGACTGTCAAAAGGAACAAATTGGGGCGCTAAGCAAACAGCTCACACAGAGGGGCCACAAAGAATGGTCTGACGTGTTCTCACTATGTGGCCCAGGATGCCCTTGAACTCACGGTGGTCCTCCTGTCCTGGCCTTCTCCGGGCTGGGATCGCAAGCGTGCGCCACCACACTGCCTGTCTGACACTCTCTAGAATTCCAAAGCTGGTGGGCGTGGGAACAGAGGACCCCATCTGTGAGAATCCCAGGGCACAAACTTGAACAGGCAGCTGAAAACCAGTTCTTTAACTCTCCTTCCAAAGCTGACCACGCATAAACACACACTCAGACACATACGCCCCATGGAAACTTCTCCCACCTCGCTTGTCGCTAAAAACCAATCTGCTTGAGGGTGAGGCTAAGAACTAGGGTTACCATGGCCAGGCTACTGAGCTCAATGGCTTGAACACGGACTTCCCTTTCAAGCACCATGTACTAGCCCCTCTGCCTTGTGTGTGACCTTTACACAATTCTCAGCTCTTCCATGTTGCAGGCAATCTACCTTCAAGCGGCTATAGCTGGTATCTGGTTAAAGCCTCAGCTTGCCGACTGCCAGGCACGGAGGAACACCCAGATCATCTCACCATTCTTGGCCATGAACACCTGCCCCCGCCACCCCTTAGGAGGAGCTGCTGTGACGATTCCATGACCTCTAAAGGACTCAGAACATCGCTGCAGCTATGACTAAAGACGTGACTTCCGTCTGGTCAGGGCAAACAGCAGAATGAGGCTCATCCTCTGTTCTCATCCAAAAGGCCCATGAGCTTGATATATTGCCAGGTCCCCAGCCTGGCAGCCTGCTGGGTTGGCATCCGGGCCAGCTAGGGGCCTGCAGTGGGCACCCTCTTTTCATGTGATCGCATGGGACCTGGCCTTACACACATACGTTGTCATCCTAAAAATGCGAGGGGTGTGAGCACACCACACACCTCCAGCCTTTGTACAGGCAGGTGCGCTAGGTGCTGGAGTCTTTCTTCAGCTTTTGAAACATTTCCAAAAGGAAAAGAAAGAACTGTCAAAGTCATGAAAGACAGGAGAGGCTGCAGGGAGGACTCCTTCAGATCCCAAAGCTGGAAGAGCTGGGACAGCCAGGTGCAGTGCCTGGCATGGCTTGGATCAAGGGACAAAGCAGTTTCTGTAAAGAGCGTCACCGGGCTGAATGGACAAATCTGAACGTGGATTGTGACACTGTATCAATGCAATCAATGCTGACGTAGTACATAGTCCCACCAATGCCGTGTGGTATCAACTGAAATGTCCTGAATCCCATTATTACACCTGGCCAGGTTCTCAGGAAACACATGCTACAATACTTACAGAGGAGCAAACTCTCGGTAGGCTTAGGAGAGAGAGACAGAGCGAGCGAGCGAGTGTGTGTGTGCGTGTGTAAGAGAGGAAGAAAACGACAAAGCTGGTAATCTGGGTCCAGAGTATTCAGGAAATCACTGCACTATTCTTACAAATCCTCTTTAAATGCTAAATTATTTTTATGAGCGGGGATACTTTTCATTGTCTCTGGCTTCCTATTCTGAAATACTGTTATCCATCAATACACACAATTGTGCTTTCACGTTTTATCGGAGGCAAGGAAGTAATGTGACATTTGACGACATCATGTTTAATGTCAACTTATTGATCCTGGTATTTTTTTCAACTCCAATACTGCTAATCACTTCACATATAATCACTTCACTCCATAATCATAAACTACTTAATTTTTTTGTGTCTTGTGGAAAAGCTGCTCGAGAGGCAAAATGATATTTTTATTTTGCATGAAAATGGGTAGGCCAGATGGCTTACATTCTTCTTCCAACACTATAATGTGGCTGGAATCACACAATGCCCTTTGGCTTTTTAATTCAGAAAGAAAAATAAATTCCTAGTATTCTTCCATTTGGTGTTTTGGGGGCCAGGGTGGCTAGAGGTCCTGGGGGTCCAGTATGTGTCTCACACGTGCTCAGTAACTTCCAGTAAGAAACACCAACACAAGCGTCCCCTTGGACCCCACAATACTGCTTCCATTCAAATGGCAGACGATCAAAAGGATACAAGTGAGACTATTTTGCTTGGCACATGGCCTAAAAGTTCTAAATTTATGTATTCTATTTTTGCTTCTTTCTCAGATTGGATTAGTTACTAGGCAACCGAAGTATTTAATTTCATTTGCTAATAGTCACATGCGAATAGCGGCAGCTACTATATGCGACCGGGGCTGCCAAAGCAAATATAGCCCCTTGCCCATGTGGCCGCCGCCACCTCATGGTGGACAAACCCTTCACATGCCCAGCCTGGCTGAGACTCAAGCTCACAGGCAAAGGGACGGCTCTTTTGGAATTATTTATGGTAGAAATATTTCAGTGATTTGCCTTTTTCGCTTGAAAAGCTCTGTGTTTGTAGCGTCCCAAGCCCTCTTTTAGACTTCTGGTTCAAGATGGTAGACTAAGCACATATGTTTTCTTCCCTATACCAGGAAAGAAAATCTTCAGAGAGATGCTGCAGCAGTGAAACAAAAATAAATTAATGTGAAAAAGAGAGCAATCGGGGAGCAAGAAAAACACGTAAAAATGTGCTAAAGACTTAGCCTGGTGGGTGGCCAAAGACAAAACCTAAATAAAATGACGTTTTCCTAATAATGACAGGGATTAAACACTCTGCTTCAAACAGCCGAAGAAGAATAGGATGTTGAATTTACAAAGCACCAGAGGGTAAAAAAGACAGAAAAACACTGAGTAAAGCAACAAAGAAAAGAGTGGGAGAGAAGCAAGACTGCAGGCTAAGTAGGAAATGAAAATAAAAGGAATAATCCAAATATAATAATATTTGTAATAAAACATTTAAAGTCTTCTTTCCAGTGGGAAAATATATAGAACCAAGCTATGTGCCATTTTTAAAAGGCTTAAAATGATATCACGGTGAATAATTAGAGATAAACCCAGTAAGTTATTAACAAGAAAGCAAAAAATGCACTGTTTGTGTTACATGAAACAGAATTCACAAGCAGGTGAGATTTTCTGTGATGACCGAGGACAGAATCCAGGAGATTCCAGCCCCCAAGATAGTCCTGAGACCTTGCAGTGGGGATCCTTGCACATCTTCCTCTGATCGCATAGACCAAGAAACGGGCAAGGTGGAGGTGATGCCAGGTGTGCTCCCCCAACCCCAGGATCTCCACATTTAGACTGTCCCCGACTAACAGGAAACGCTGATGTTTAAATTTCCCTGGAACACTTCAGAAATCGGATCCAGTATTGGGCCACTGATAAAAGCTCAACAAAAGCCCCAAGAGAGACACTCCAGGCCTCTCAGGGCTGGCACCCAAGAGCTGTTCATGCGAGAGAACTGAAGCAGAAACGAGAGGCCACACATGAGGCAGGGACAAGGAGGGACAGTGGGGTCACACACACCTAAATGCGACAAGGCGCTCATTCACCAAAGGCGCCTCCAGAAATGAAAGGGAGGAGCTCGACCAAGCGGAATGGACGATTCAACACAGAAGAAGACAGACAGTGAGAGGGAAAAAAAACAAGTTGGTTTGATCATTAAACCCCAAAGCTATTAAGAACGATAAGCCAGACCAGTATTTTAAAAACCTAGGCAAAATAAAGTTAGAAATGACCGAGGATATAACCAAGGACACTGATTGGATTTCAAATTATTGGAGCATGATACAAAAATACTAATACATTTAGGAGTTGTGGGAACAGAAGTAAAATTTTCTGGAAATATGTAGACCACTAAAATGGCCCAATATAAGGCAGAAAACCTAAAAAAAAAGTCTCTAAAACAAAACAAACAAAAACAAAAAGCTATGGTAACTATAGGGAAAAAACTGAAAAGGGACAGAGATGCTGTTCCTGCCACAGGCCCCACTCAGGTGGTTTTACCACCTGCTGTTATTTTTTAAATCAATCTTTATAAATTTTTCATACTAATTCCTGAGCTGGATTGGAGGACACAGAAACCCTTTCTCGGTTTCTCCGTTTACTGTGCAAAGCTGGTTGGTCTAACCCGGGTCCCCGCAGTGGCTGGACGGTCTTAAGACAGTGAAGGACAGACTGCAGCTGGAATGCCCAGGGTAAGATGAGGAGGCTTCGGGTTAAACAGGACACCTGGGGCCTGGGGGCCCCGGAAGCTGCTCTGCAGGGTTTCAGCTCACGCTGCCCGCAGCACACCACAGGCCCAGGTCCCCGGAGCCTCTCCACGCCGAAGTGAGTGGGGCCTTCAAAGAGTCACATGATGCAGACGCAACCGAGGTGTGTTTATCCGAGACACGAGAGGGTGAGCCACCCCTAGGGAAATCTGGTTCAGCTCACGGACAGATGAAGAGGAGGAAGACACACAAGCGCTGCAGTGAACTCAGGAAAGACATCCCATAAAACTACACATCTGTTCCCACGGAAACCAACACCGCAACCTGCTCGGCGCTGCAAGAGGAGAAGCAAGGGTGGGGTGGACACCGGCACGACCTATCCCTGCTGTTCCGCTGGGCATGAGTGGCCCTGGGAGAAACAGTGATCAGGGAATGAAGCCGGGTATAAATATGGGGAAGAGACAGGAACCAGTCACTGGGGGATGGGACGTGTGCTGCAGAACACCGCACCAGCTTGCGTTTCTGTGTGTGAGCACTGGAGTGCAAACCCACAGACAGACACGGCTTTGACACCATCCGGGACAGAGGGTTACAGGACCACGTCATGCACTCACTCGGTCCACTGCTGACCGGACCGTTACACAGTGCGTGACGTCTGTCACTGTTGTTCACCCCAATTTAAGACCCTTGACTTGAAAATGGTTAGAGCGACTAGCATTCATCAGTGGAGTGTCCAGGGGGCAGGCTATCTGTATCTATTTGTCCATCGTGGAGATTCACATACAAAAGGCAGAGAGAAGGAAGTAGCGCTGGCCAGGGACTTCGAGTGACAATGACCTGGCACACTACACAGAACCTGGCTGCTGAAAACCATTCCATGTGGACTAAAGAACACAGTCATGACACCGAGCTATCCATCTGCACGATGACCTCGGGTGTGCTACTGCTTTTGTTTTGTTTTTTTGAGACAGTCTCTCTATGCAGTGCAGGCCGGCCTCAAACTCACGGCGCTCCTCCTGAATTCTGGGGTGGCAGGCGTGCACCATCACACCCAGTGGCCACCTGAACTGCTGCCCACCACCTGTCTCTGGGCACCATGGGCTTCTTCTCCACCTCTGTAATTCTGTCATCTGGAGGGTGTTACGTGAATGGAAGCCCATGTGTGACATGCCTCACCCTCCACCCATGAACACTGCACCTGAGCGTGGCTGGGCAGGGCGGGCGGAGATGGAGCTGGGCCGGGGCAAGCAAGGGACCCTTCCAGCAACCCAGAAATACCTAGAGCAGGGCGATGGTTCTGGCTCATTGCCTCCTCCTTCACTACAAAAGGGACCGGAAGAACCGTAACCCAGCACAGCTTCTTCTAAAAGAGGGGAAAGAGCCATGTGCTGTGTAAGGGAATAAACCAAGCACCCACAGACCGAGCCCTGGGAGACGGCATGCAAGGAGCGGGGTGTGTGTGTGACAGTGACTGAAGGGACCATGCAGGCTGTGGAGTCACTGCACTCAGAGGCTGCAGTGGCTCCCTCCTTCCCGGGTAGCTCTGAAAAAAACTCTGGAGAGAACATGTGATGTACCAAACATGTCCAGGTTACTTCCAAACAATGTAAAAACTCCACGGCCAGGACGTTACGTCAGCATCAACTACCCGAGGCCACCTCTGTCTTGCCCCCACGCCCTTCTGTTCCGGCACACAGGGAAGACGTGTTTACGGCCTCCTCTCTAATGACGAGGTCTCCGCTGATGAACTGTCGTGTGCCTCCAGCCGCAGTGCGTGGTGAATGAGCCGACTTCAGGGTGGCCTCGTAACCCTCCCGTACACAAAGGGCAGAGAGGCATGAAGTCTGGGTATGCAGTGTCCACCGCAGACACCCTGGTGTAACGCACGGCACCGAGGTTTTCTGACGCCTCTACCTGCAGATCTTCCAGGCACCCAGGGACCCCAGGGCCGTGGATCTCAAGGGGGTGAAATCAGACGGCTTGAGCTTGCGGGTCAGAGGCGGCTGAGTCAGGAGCCAGCTCTGTGCCTCCCGGGCTCGGCCTCTCTGTTCTAGAAGGCGCCCTGGCGGGGACATAAACACGTTCTTTGTGTGGTTTGAGGAAAGGCAAGCGGCTGACGGCAATGATGGCTTCTTGCTCTGTTCCTCCGGCTGCCTGTGACAGCTTCACGTCTGTTCTCTTTAAACAATCTGTAAATCTTTATTAAAGACCGGCCACAGGGAGTCAGTGAACGACTTAACCTGGAAAGAGGCACGGGTGGGAGGAGGATTCTTTCTAGCACCCCCAAGACAAAGACATCTGCAAAAACAAACACAATAACGCGAAATGGGATCTTGAAAACGGCAAAGCCAAAACCACATCCTTGTTTTGAGAAAGGGTCCAGCGGAGCTGGACAGAACAATGCCCCTGGAGCTGTGGTGTCTCTGTTGCCACCTTTAGGAGAAGCAGCCCCGGAGGCCAATGCAGGCCGGAAGCTCCCCAGTGCTTGGCGCACGAGATGCCTCGGTGTGGAGGAGAAGCGAGGGTACAGACATGATGTGCCACAAACACAACACACAGCCGCGGGGGAGTATGGCAAACAGCAGCCCACAGGGCCTGCTGTCCAAGGGGACCCTCCCCAGGGCTGCCGAGGGAGGGCCTTCCGAGCAGAGGCCCTCCCCTGTGATGGCACAATGGATGCCTGTGGGCCAAAGTATCTATGCCCGTGTCCCTCCCTGGGGATTCAGTTCTAGGGACAGCCTGGAAGAAAGTTTCTTTTTACTCTTTTTTTTTTGAGCCAGGGCCTCATGGTGTTACTCAGGCTAATAATGAACTCTTCTGCTTAAGCAATTCTCCTGCCTCAGCCTCCTGAGTAGCTGTGATTGCAGACGTATACCATGACGCTGTGCCAGAAGAGGGTTTCTACAAGGGTATTACCACTCGCTCAGATATGAGGTGTGACAGAAATGCGTGGTGTTTAAATTTGTTTAAAAGTGCCCCACAGTAAAAGGCACATTATCTTGAGACCCCTTCAAAAAACTACCCCTTGCTTTGCACACACTCATCCCATCGCCCTCGGCATTTTCTGCAGCAGCTCTGGAGTCCTCTTCCCTAGGGTCTTCACAAAGAGTGATCAAAAATACAGGAATGCTGCTGCTACTGCCACCTGACGGAAAGGCAGCTCCTCAAGTCGCCTTGTTCAGCGGATCTGGGGTGAACAGTGTGACTTTTGCCTCTCCTCAAAGTCAACATTTTGAATCGATTCAGGACATCAAGGCAGCCTCAACATTGCAACTGAAGACCCCTCAGGCAAGAGGACCCCAGAGCTGCCCTAGAAAGTGTTGAGGATGATGGGATGAGTGTGTGCAAAGCCAGGGGAGATTGACAGGGGCTCCAGGGCGATGACCCTTCTGCCGTAATAAACTGTTTTATGCAAGCACGCCACTCTTTGTGATTCCACCTCGCAAATCAGGGGCCCGGAGGCACCCTGGGAAACAGGACGTATCTCAAGGGGCTCAGCGGCAGGGTAGGAACATGCTGCGAGTGGCTCCCTAATGGTTTCTTTCAAAGTTTTCAGCAGCCCCCTTTCATTTTATTTTTAGACAGAAAGCGACAGTGGCAAGGATAAGCCATGTGGCACCACCCAGTCTGGACTTGGAAAACCGGCCTTGTAGTTCGTGAACCTACGATCCCATTTTCCCACCCTGGCCTGGCGAGAACACGTCCCACGGCACAGCCCGGGAGCCCTTCCTGCAGAGCCAGGCAAGTCCAGGTTCAGGGAGGAAATCCACCCCTTTCCTACCACTATTGCAGGGGAATTGCGACCCTGGGTCAAAGAAGCACACGGTGGCATGCCCAGTAGACCAGGAGGCCCGGTTTGCAGGCGAGGGCAAGAAGGGAGGGACGGACCTGTGGAAAGCTGCTCTGCCAGGGCGAGCTGCTGTGAGTGCCCCGGTGCCACCAGCAGGAAGGATTCCTCGGGGACCAGGATATGGAGGCCAAGGACTGAGTGACCTAGTGCCCCACCTTAGCTACCTATGCCGAAGAACAGGGAGCACCTTCACATAAGGCACAAGTTGCCAGAGCTTTTTTTTGTCACCAGCTGGCATCTTTCTGTTTTCTTCAGTTCTTAAGAAACAATTAGACAAAGAGTGGCAGCCGGGAGCCTAGCTGTCCCCACCCTGGCTGGGGACCTGTGAGGTGGCCTCAGGTGCCCGTGGGCTCCAGACCCACACAGCCCCCAATGCTGCTTTCTACCCAGGAGGTGACACGCATGTTGCCACCGTGGATTCCTCCTTTCCCAATTAAGTCTTCCTGTCGTCGCTCTCTCCCGATGCATTATTCATCCAGGATTAATCCCCTTAAAATTGGTCTTTGCAGGGAAACTTTGCCTCTTAAAAATCAGCATGCGTTTAATAAAAGCAGTCGATCTCCGCTTCGCCGGCAACCCGCGGCCTCCCTGCCTTCCTCGCCCGTGCAGCCGAGCCCGGCTCTGCCAGTCGCTGAAATACATTTTCCGCCTCTTCCAGCTAATAGACTCTCTTCAGAAATAGAAGTTAATCCTTGGGCAACACAATGTTAAACCACCCAAGGAAGAAGAGAAGGTGGGGAAAAAATGGCAACTGCTATTTTAGATCTTTTGAAAATTTAAGTAGAAAGGCAAAAAATAGAACTTGGTACAGTGGATTGAAGCTGACTGAAGAGAGATTCTTCCCAGCACGCCGGGCCCGTGGGAAGCAGCAGCGGGCTGCACTCGGAGCAGGGGACAGCCAGCTCTGGCGACCGAGGGGACCAGGGCTGAAGGGACAGGGCTGCTCCACTTATGGGGTGCAAGTGCTCAGTTCTGGGGCGGGGGGAGTCCAGAGACCACAGGGAAGGAAATGTGATTTGAAAACTGGAAATTGACCTATTTTCCTTCTCTTTGTGGAAGAAGTGGAAAAACTCCCAAGAGTCAGCTCGGGGTCTGTGGCCTCAGGCAGGAGTCCTGGCCGCTGTGGCCAGCAGCCCTGTGGCTTCCAGCCCTGCCTCAGTGGACTCTTGGGGCTCTCGGGCGGCTGTGCCTCAGGCATGGGCGCCATCAATCCTGCTCAATGGCCTGATACATAACAACCTGGACTTAATTCCGACGCACCTTAATCCCGATGTCACTGCACCTTTGCGCTGCCCAATTTCTGGCTCATGTTTTCTACCGAAACCTGGCCTCGGGACAATGGACGTCATACACTGCGCACCCTGCCAGGATGCAGGTTAGGAGGCTGCGCAGGGGAATCCCCTCCCGAGAGAGGCAAGAGGCTAAATGCTCCTAACTCGCCTCCTCACACCGCAGCCCCACGGCTGCTTCCCCACCGGCCTCCATGCCTCGCCCTCGCCCGGTCCAATCTGCTCTCCCTGCTATAGCAGGGAAAGTTTGCACAGAAAGGAGAGTTGATTATGTCACTGGTCCCATCATCCTTCACCACCTCAGCCCTCCGGTTCTTCCACGGCCATCCCCCTAGTGTCCCCGATCATTTCCACCCTCAGATCTGCCGCCACCCCCCACCTGCACAGCACGACCAGGCAGAGGTTTTCTTCTGGTTCCCTGCACCCCACCCTGTGCACAGCAGGTCCCCAAAGCAAAGCGTCCCTTTCCTCAAAATGACACTGTCACCAAGCGGTCTCCAGGGCAAAGCCAGTCCCCCAGGGGCGCTGACTGCCACACACCGGACGCTTCCTTCTTGGGTCACTTTCATCTGAACTAAGACACCTGGAAAACCCCGTTCTGTCCCTCTGTGGCATCCCCGGCTGGGGAGGAGGCGAAGGGCTGAGAGAGGTCCATTTCAAAGCGCTCAGCGCAGTGGCATCAAACACGTTCAAGCTGTTTGCAGTCACTGTTTGCAGCCACTGCCGCCGGCCACCTCTAGACCAGGACTGCTTCTGTGTGTCTGACGGCTTCCGGCCCTCAGCAAAGTGAGGTCACTCAGTATCTGTCTTCCAGGAACCAGCTCATTTTACCCAGGATGACATCTGTCAAGTTTGCTCCTGCTGCAGCATGTCTCTGAGATTCCTTGTTTTTGAGACAGGGTCTTGCTATGTAGCCCAGGCTGGCCTTGAACTCAGAGATCCTTCTGCCTCAGCTCCCAAGTACTGTGATTACTGCCATGTAACCCAGAAACCCATGAGCCCAGAAAGCACTGATTAGAGGCCCCCTGGGAGTCAAATGCAGGATCTCCTGCTTATGAGACAGGCCCTTTAGCCCACTAAGTTATGGAGCTGGGCTCCTCTGAACACTATTCTGTGGCAGGTGGACACTGTGGCTGTGGCTTCAGTCCTCTGTCCGTGGAGATGGGCCTGGGGGAGGGGAGGTGGCACATGCTGATATGGCCCCATCTGCGTCCCCTTAGTACCTGCAGGTGTCCTGGCTCCTGCTCAGGCCTGGACGCTTCCTGGACCCTGCCCAGATGTGGCAGCCTGCAGGGGACAGGAACAGACAGCTCTGGAGCGGCCTCAATCAGGAGCCATGGGAATGTGCCATGCTGGGTGGCCACGTCACCTCCCCAGGGAATGCCACTGTCCCTGCCTGTACTCCTGTCTCACAGTCACTCTTCCTGGCTGGTGCTGCCTGTCTCACCCCCACGTGAACCTGGGACGTGAGTCCAAACAGCTCACTGACTGACCAATGTCCAGCCCACCACTTACGTCCTTCCTCCACGCACACACAGTCCTGAGCTCAAGATGGCGGAAACCAAGATCCCTGCTGTCAACCCCAGTGGCCACCATCCCTGCCCAGGTCAGCCTGCAACCCTCTGGGACATGAGTAAGAACGACCTTTGTGACTGCTGCACTTCCTGCCGGACCACCAAGGTGCCTTTGGCCAGGCTGCTCTCACCTCCCAGATGCCCCAGGGGCATCTCTGCTGGGGAAGCCACACCTCTCCTGCTCTGTCCTCTTTGGCCTACAGCAAGTGGGTCTCCCTGGGAGACGCTTGCCTGGCCGTCCTCCCGTGTGTCACTGTCCTGCCCAGGCCTCGGCAGCCAGGAGAAGCCACCAGGAGGCAGCGGAGACGGCGGCGATATCAGGAGATGGAACACCAAGCAGGCTGCAGCCTGCTGCCTCCCCTCCCCGGGGTGGGGATCTGCTCACAGGCCCCCGGGGGCACAGCTGTGTCTCTGGCTGGCTCTTGGTCCGGCTAACCCTTCCTGCAATCCGCAGACTGATGAGTGGCCGGGCGACTCCCGTGCTGTCTGAGCAGCAAGGGAGAGAGGGGCACTTCAGCGCAGTGGACACGGTGGAGTCTACGTGATCCTGGATCACACCATCTCTGTCCCAGGTCTGCGTGTGGCCCTGGGACCTGCTGTGCTGATGGGCTCGTGGATAATTAGGTTATGAGATGCAGCTTACTAAACTCCCCGATGCCACCATGCACTGTTGTCCTTCTGTGTCCACAAAGGGGGTTCCATGAGCCCTACGGATACCAGAACTCTGGGTGCCCTAATCCCTTATAAAACAACAGCACAATATTTGCACACGAGCCACGCATACCTCACATGCACTTTAAATCGCTCCTCCCTTACAGTGCAAATGCTATGTGAACAGCTGTGCTACGGTATCGTTAGGGACCCATGATAAGAATGAACAGTCCATGCGTGTGCAGTGCGGGCTCAGTGGCCTCTTCCCAAATTTCTCCAATCCTCAGTGGACGGAATCCTTGCTCGCAGAACCCAAGACAAGGGGAGCTGAACAGACCTCAACTTCGTTGTTGGCTCACGGCTTGGTCCCAGCTGCCCCCAAGGCTGAGAATAATGTCCCCTGGAGACTTGCTGGTATGGCACCTGGCCTCCATGTGACACTCCGGGCTGGGCTGAGGACACGCAGGTGTGCAGATGGGGGCCACCCCAGAGCCTCTTGTCTCATCAGGAGTGACTCACAACAGCCATGCGAACCATGCCACAGCCCCCAAATCCTCTCAGGAGCCCCTGCAGGAAGGCATTGTATTTCCATGTGGCAGAGACCAAAGGCACAGAGCCACACAGCCTCCGGCTTCCCATGGTCACCTGGCTGCTGAGGGTCCACACGGGGTGTATGTGTGTGTGAGATGCTCGCATCTGAACGGTCACCGTGCTCTGCATCTGTCCTCTCCCTTCCCGAGCCCAGGACAGAGCTGTCTGCCTGTCACACTGTCACTTGGATGCCGCAAGGAACAACAAACATCCCCCAACTTTACCGCACCCGCCGTGCCCACTGACCCCTGCATAAATAATGGCAAAGGTCTGGGTTTTGATGGAGAGAAACGTGAGGCACATCTTGGGTACTGTCAATCAGGGTTCTGAGTTTCAACAAGGCCTTTTCCTGTGACCAAGGGCAGCACCTGCCAAAGAGCCTTCAAGCGTCCCTGAGACAAAGCCGGGCCTGGTCGTGTATACCTCCAATCCCAGCACTCTGGGAGGCTGAGGCAGGAAGAGTGCAGCTCAGCGCCACCTGGGTGACTTAGCTACATTCTGTATCAAATTTTTTTTTTATTTTTAAAAAGGCCTAAGATGTGTCTCAGTGCAAAAGCACTGGGTTCAATCCCCAGCCCTGAAAGACAAGATCCCTGAAGAAAACTCCTCAGGCCCATCTCTGCAGAATCACAAATATCTTAATGTGCAAGACTCAAGGCAGAACATGGCACATGTGCTGAGCCATCCGCACACACATGCACGCACAGGCATGCACGTGCGTGTCTTCCACGAGGATGGCTTTACACAGAGCGCTGTACACACTTCCTCTTGCAGAGGAGAAGAGATGGGTCATTCCCACGGGCCTGCACGGTTCCCTGGCAGGTGCTCCTGGCAAGCCAGGCCTGGTCTGTGACTTGAGGGTCTCAGAGTTTAGTAAGAACTGAAGACCCCTGGAGAACTGGCTTCCAGACGCGAGGAGAGGAGTGCTGGGTAGGGAGAATGAAGCTCCTGCCTCTGCTTTGCCTCTCTCCTAACTTGTCTGAGGTGGGTGCACGCTATCCACTTACCCCTCACTACCAGGAGGCTGGCCCGCCCAGCACCTGCTCAGTAAACTGCTTAATGGTTCACGGACACAGCAGATGCCTTGCTTATTTTCTGCCATGACTATTGAGATGGTCTCCAGGAGGCTGGGCAGCTCCCCAGTCCAGGGTCTCAGAGCCTGCAAGGCCCGGGGCTCCTGAACTACGCTTGAGGCCCAAGTGAAGGGTATTGCTTCAGCTTTTATGCACGAACCATCCCTCCTCCAGGACAGCAGAACAGATGAGAGTCAGGGCTGGCCGCCCAGCTGCCTGAGGCGCCTGTGGGCTGAATGGTCCTCCCTTCGAGGATGAGGACGGGGTGGGAGCTTGGCTCCTGGAAAAGGAGAGCTTCCACCAAACCTACAGCTATCTGTAGCGAGCCCCAGAGAGAAGCCCTAGTTTCAGAAAACAATTCAGAAATAAATTGCCAATCAACACAGCTCCAACTCTGCGGCAAGCTCCTCTTCAAAACCATCAAGGAGAGGAAAGAGGGAAATTCATCATCTCTTTTTCTTGGGTGGATATCGGCCTATATTTTTGACAGGCTGGAATAGAAAATAGATTTCCTGCGAGCTTCGATTCTCCTTGCTTTTGGTTCCCTAACGTGCTGCTGCCCCTCCTCGATCCTGAAGCATTCCATCTATTTTCTGATCCTGCTGCATCCTGTGTCCCAGACTGGCAGGCGACTTGCTCAGAACGTTAGCTGCGGTTCTCTTCTTGGCATTTCACAGCTTTTAGGTTTCTCTAGGTTTCCTGGCCTTGGCATGAGAGTGCATGAGGTGTCTATGCTCAAAGGAAGCGGATAAGTCAGCAGGAGCATTGACTGCAGAGGGGACCAGGGACCTGGTGGCTTTCTAGAGACGTTTGAGCAGGCATTGGGGGAGGAGGACGGGGAAGGCACAGAAGCAGAGGCTCACGACAGGCACCTTGGAGAAAGCTTCTCACCTGCAGCCTTTGATGCAGCCATCCAAGTGGGATGAGCAGCCCTGGACTGTGTTTCCCACCAACCCCAGAGATCTCACCTTGAGGGTCAAGACAGGACAACCTAGTTCAACTACCTGTGTTCTCAGATGGAGACAGTGGTCAGGAGCCGGGAACCGATGGGGAAGGAAGTCAGAAATGGGCCAAGGTGAGAATCTGGGTCGGTACTTCCTGCTGAGAGTGCCCTTTAAAACAACGGCTTCCAAGACCTGGAGCTGAGGGGCCAGGCTCTCTCTTTGCTGTTCCTCGGTGGCCTCAGTTGGGAAGTCACTGGGCTGCCCCAGCAGGTCACTGCAGCAGGCAGTGAGGTGCACAGCACCCAGGCTGGCCTCCTGGAAGCTGCTGTTGCCATGCCGGGACTCTCAGAGAGGGCAGTGGTCTTTCATTGGGTGCAGCCACCAGATGCAGATTCTGCAGGGCGGGAAGTTCCTGCTTTAACAAGGAGACTTGCAGGGTGTCCTTGAGGCCACCGTACCTCACTGATCTGGGTGACAGATTACGGAAGGGCTAGCGGGAGTTGCTTCTGAGTAGCGAGTCACTCCAGCACAGATGGGCAGTTGGTGACATGACTCAGCAAGTCCCAGTGGGTGGCCCTGCAGGTCCAGTCTCCCTCCAGGCCCGGGTGCCTGAATGTGATTCAGCTCTCAGCCAGCTTTAGGGACCAACAGGAGAGACGTCCCTGAAAGGGCCATTGGCCCAGGATGGCGCTGCCACATAGCTCGTCACTACTTTGCCCTCAGTGGCAAGTGGACAGGGACACCCCGGTGGGTGCCACCAGGAGCCCCTGAGAGGTGACAGGAGGACCCCACTTCTCTCTGGGAAGGAGCGTGGACACCTACTGGGATAAAGAGAGGCTGACATGCAGCTGAATGCTATCTAGACGTTTCGAGGTGGATCAGACCTGCAAAAGGGGAGCAAAACACAGTCTTCCCCTCAGAGCGTGGAAGGAGGCATCTCGAGCCGACTTCCTCTTAAGAGCTCCTGAGAAGTGAGTAGAAAACATTTGATGAGAGACAGATTTTTCCTGGAAGTGGGAGCAGCTTGTTGGAGGATATGGCAGCGCCTCGAAAGGGCTCAGCTGTGGGATGGTGTGTGGGGGAGGGGACCCTGCCTTTGAGGAAGGTGGGTGAGCATCTTGGGCTTCAGTTCTCATCGCCCCCCCAGCCCTGTGACCTGCAGGTCCTCTCATGCCAGGTGCCCGTGTGACCTCTGGTCACTAGCACGGGGCCCATGGGTGGGCGCCAGGCGGCAGGAGCCCAGAGTGTGCACACTGCCCACTCCATCCTGTCTCTGCCAGGTGGCAGAGCATTACCCAGCCTGTGCCACACCCCTCCAGCAGCCACAGCCTGCAGACCTGGGCTGACTCTCCTGCCTTCTGGTGTGGCTCCTAACACGACTGACCACAGATGGGGACCACCAGGCCTTCGCAAAGAGAGGGCAGGACCCCCGGAGGGAGGAGACACCTCCTCCTGCAGCCCAATCCTGGGCTCCCCTCTGCAGCAGGGGTGAGGAGAAACCCGGCTCCTCGTCAAGGTGTTCAGCTGCGAGGAGGAGCAGAGCGCCCCGCGTTGCCTGTGGGCCCTGAGGCTCCACGCTTGCCCAGGTCTCCCAGAGCCTCACTCACACACCCATTCACCACCTGGAGGCCAAGGTGAGGCCGAGACAGCTCACCCCTCCTGCGGGCTCCCAAGCTAATGACTTTCTGGGAGGAAAGGAGCATGAGGAATTAGCCAAGAACTGGAAGAAGACAGAGGGAGGGAAGGGTGCAATGGGGACAGAAGAGGAGTGAAGATGTGTGACGTCCATGCACCAGTGCCCCGGATGAATGCAATCACTACTCGCTGCAAACGTGGGCTAAGAAAAACGTTCTAAGAAGTGAACGTAACCCAGATGTCCATCAACGGATGAAACCATTAACCAAATACAGTAACACCAGACCATGGAATCCTAGTGAGCAGTAAAAGAGCAGCAGCAAGACCCCGGGCACAAACCATTCCGTGTCCACGCACTGCTTGCCAGGGCAGAGCCTGGCCTAGGGCATGGCGAGCTCAGCCTCCTCCCGGTTCTCTTCGGGAAATAACAGAATCTGAGGCCCCTCCGCAGAAACCTTACCGGTTGCCACTGGGGTTGAAGATAAGAACCGCCAGAGGAAGCCTGGCCCTGTGCTCACACGAGTGGGTACCTGTGTGTGAGTCAGCTTTCCAGGGCTCACCCGGGATAATTAACTTATTAAGAGAACAGTCACTTTTGCTCACAGCTGCAGAGGTTCCAGCCCAGGTTCTGCTGCTTCTGATGCCCCGGCCTGGTGGCACCGCATCGTGACAAGAGTGCACGATGGTGCAGAACCACTCGGCTCACACCAGGAAGTGAAAGGAACAGGAGGGGGCAGGGCTCATCTCTCCTTGGAGCTCCTATCTATAATAACCAAAAGACCTCCCACCAGGCCCACCGCTTACAGGGTCCACCACCTCCCAACACTTAGGGAACCATCCTTTGACACACAGGCCTTTAGGAGACTTTCTGGCCCTACTAACGGAACATGCCCTACCTTAAAAGTAGTCTTTGGGTCAGGGCAGAGTGAGCAGAACTGCCATGTGCAGTTGTGTAGGTTGCTACCTGCACAACTAGCGACCGAGGAGGTTGATGGGGTGGGAATCTGCCCTGGGCTTCGCAGGCCAGGGCTTGCATCTGGGAGGCCCACAGCTGCCCAGGAAAAGGGCTCCTGCTTTATTTGCACAGAGGGTAGATGGCAGCCTCAAGGGTGAGGCCAGGGCTTTGGAGGTTAAAGATTTCTTTGAGCCAAAGCCTGTTTGAAAGAAAGAAAAACAAATCTCTTCACTCAGTGACTTGCAAATTATTACACAACTTAAAAGGGGCTGGAGCAGCTTTCCTCTCTTCCTGGAGATTCTAATACAGGAGGCCTGGGGGGAGCCCTGGAATCTGTCCCCACACAGGGCAGCACCAGCGGACTATGGGCGCTGTGATGTTTCCAGTCTTTTTGATGCAAGTCTGGGCTCTCGGGACACAGAGCACGTCCCGAAACGAACACACAGGACCAGCTCCAGCCTGTAACCCTTCAATCCCAGGCTTACCAGTGCACATCTACCGTTAACAAGAGCTTTTGCCCACCAAGGCCTGGCAGCAGCTGCGCCGGGCAGTGAGTGGGCACGGAAAGGGACGGAGGGCAAAGGGGGCGGTGCGAGAGGTGGCCAGGTTTGCAGCGAGCCCGGGACGCACACGGGCCAGAGCTTGGCCTCAGACCGCTGTCAGGGAGGATGCGATGCCACAGCTCGGCAACTGGGAGGGCTCGGGGATCTGATTATCCCCCCGCTTGCTTAATAGGAGTTAATAGTTGGAAGGGTATGAAAGAACTGAGCAGAGGGCGAGTGCCAATACAGTCTAATGCGCGTGCTATGTTTTCATTTTGAAGAGGATAAAGGCCCAAATTTTATACTGAAAACAAATGTTAAAAATTAATTATAAAAAAGACACCAGAGGGGCTCCCAGGCTGTTCCCCGGGTGACTGATTAAATGCCTGCCTCATTTGGACTGGTAGAAACCCGATCTCTTGGAAGGAGGCCAGAACTGTTTGCCAGCGTCCGCAGAGACTCTCCAAGAAAACGAGCCTGGTGCCAGGAAGGAGAAAAGCATACGCACCACCGCTGCCCGGAGCCAGCCGCCGCCATGGGTGGGACCCGGGACCCGGGACCTGGCCCCCGGCAAGGGCGTGAGGATTCTGCCAGGTCACCACAGGGAAGGGGCGTCCGTGCTTCTGCCCGAGGTCACCACTGGACCCCAAAAAACCAGGCCACTCTGGCCCAAGAGCCAAGTGGCCTCCGAGCTTCCTTCTCTCTGCGGGCATGGAGAGAATGCAGGGGCTTTTTATTTAATCTCTGGATTTTGTTTGGTGTCGGAGAATATCTTCTCAATTCTCAGAATGTGCGAGCGCTAATTGAAAATTTTAGAGCTAGGAAGGAAGCCAATGATTCCATTATCTTCTGAATTTTCAAATTACATTTTAATGTCAAGATAACATTTTCCTTGCTAAAGTAAAACGAAAAGATTACCCCAGATGGTGACGACCCCGCCAATGCTCCCCACTCCCAGACCTGGTTCCTTTTTTTTTTTTTTTTTTGCCCCAAGGGTAACTGCATTCGCTGCCCAGCGTGGCTCCTTCTGAGCCCACGGAGCAACGGAAACCTGGAAAACTGTTTTGTGTGGTCTTTTCCTACTGGTGATATCACACTGGGCACATTTCTGTGCAACTCTCATTTTCTTGCTAAACACAGTCTCGGAAGTAGGTTCATGCTGGTGCATATGCTAAGCGTGGATGCAGCCACTCCACGTTCAGCAGGGAAAGATGTTCGTGTTTCCCAGGCTGACATTTAGGGCTGCTCGTAACAAGGCCCTAACCTGGATTTTCTCCTTTGTTTCTGCCAGTTTCCTTCCTGGGAGACTAAAGGTGAACCCAGAGGGACTCTCTGTGGTCCTCGCCGGGATAGGGATTGGGTGACACTTCCCTGAGGGATTCTAGTCTCAGCCCCATCCTCTAAGGACAGCTCCCTACCCCTTCCTCAGGACTTCTGGTCGACCCTACATGCCCCTGGGCAGAGACTTCATCTTAAAGCAACTACTGTGAAGACATCAATATGCAATCTAATAACCCCTGTTAATTTCCTATCCTCTTGTTTTGAAATTTTGTATACTTTTTGTTTTTTAATTCTCTTTAAAATAAAATTTAAAAAAAGGATTACTTTGCCCTTTTCTATTTAGTAGTAAGCTCCTCGAGGGTATAAGTATACAGTATAACCTGGATGGGGTAGGTACTCAACAAATTCTTGTTGAATTTTTAAAAAAATCTAGTCTTACCAGATTATCTACACTGCTGTGGGGAGGAAGTGGAACAAAAGCTCAGCTAGAAGAAACTGTGCTCCAACATTTTCCTTCCTGCCATCTGAAGGGTACCAGAATAAGCCACCCCCAAACTCGCTTCTTTGACATATGGGTTATTTTAAACTAAAGGCCGCTGGGAATCAGCAGGTGCAGCGAAAGCTCCATAAACAGCACGAGGTTTCTTTTTGTAAAGGAAATTTACATTTATGGAGGAAGTTTCCATCTGTAAAAGGCGCCTCCTCCTCCCTTCCCAGGAAGAGGAAGACCCTAAACAACGATGCTCATCAACAGAGAAGCCAGCAGCCTGGGTCACCGACTTCCTCGTCACCTTCCCAGCCAGGACCTCAAGCCCCTGTCCCTTTGTTTCCCCACAGATATCATCCAAGCCCGAGTCCTGGCCTTGGGGTCCTTGGGGTCCTCAGCACCAGATGCCCCACGCATTGCCGAGCTACAAACATGTTTCTGTTCTTCTCTTGTTAGTCTGCCCTTTTGCCAGTTTTGTTTCTGGGGCTCCAGTAGGAGAAGGTAAGATGGGAAGAGAAAAGAAGTTTTGCCTCCCCTATGTGTCACTGTCCTTCCTCCTGTGCCTCCCTCCCACCCCTGTGGGGACGGCCTGGGGCTGGCACTCCTCTTCCTGGGTCCTGGAATCTTAGAATCTAGGGAAAGTCATAGGAGAAAAGCAACCCAGCTTTCCTGAGTGGTATACCCCGGCTTAAAAGTGTTAAATCTGCCTGGTATTGTAGCTCACCCCTGTTATCCCAGCCCTCTGGGAAGCTGAGGCAAGAGGATCCCAAGTTCCAGGAAAACCTAGGCAACTTAGCAAATGACCCCCTGTAGTGAACTGGTAGCTGGCAGTCAACTTAAACACCAGCTAAACTGAATCCGCCTGGTGCAGAGTGTGGGCAGCCATCTGAGGACTGCTGCCAGCATAAAAAGGAGACCTGGAGAGGAAGAGTAGCGTTGTGGGTTCTCCTAGGTGGTGTTGTTTGGAACCATTGGTTCTCCTGGAAGAGCTTGTCACGCTGGCTGCCCTGATACAAACTTGGCTGTTATCATCAGAGGAGCTCAAATCTTGTCGCTGAGAGTGGCTGCAGTTCACTTTGGGGGAGCTCTGGTCCTTACTCTGAGCATCGCTTCCTGGCTCTGGAGGAGAAGATGTGTGCTGTTCAGTCTCCGGGAGAAGCTCGTCATGCTGGTTCCCCTGATATGGACTCGGCTGTTCTCATTGCAGGAGGACCTTGGGACCTCACTGTCACTGAGGATGGCTGTGGTACTTTTCAGGGGAGCCTGGTCCTTATTTTGAGCATTGCTTCTTGGCTCCACTGCAGAACCCTCAACTGGCTGGCACAGCTCCTTCACCCCACTGGCACAGACTTTCTAGCTTTCACCGCTGACCTCTGGGTTGTCCCAGAGCAGATCCACGAAACAGATTTGCCTGAGTCATTGTCATGGGCTCTAGGTCTTCAGCTGGATGCATTGCTGTGGGATCCAGGCTCCTGACTGGATTCTCTAGGTTCTTAGGGTTATGGGGAGATTTCCTGTGCTTTCTTGTATTTCACCCTGGGTGACCATCATAAAATAATACTATACATTCTGTGTCCTGTATGGAACTGTTCTTGCAGCCCCTGACTATAACAGTCTCCCCGGTACCAGGCTGAGCAGCCTTCCTGATACGCCACCAGTCTCCAGGGATGCAGTGGCACAACTGGCACCCGAGAGCCAGCTGGAGAGTTACGGAGCAGAAACCAGAGGCGGAGGGATTATAGCAAGCAACAGTGAGTGACCTGTGCCGGCTGCGTCTGCCAACGGCACGGCGAGTGGACAGGATGGGCCTGGAGGCGGGCAGAAAACTCCTCCACCTCAGCTTGTTCTTTGCACCACCATGGAAAAAACCCAGCGCGCTGGCCAAGGCAGCAGTCACAGTAATCACAAAACAGTAGCCTTAATTCCCAACAGCCTGTGAGTATCAGACACGACTATTCTGACAGCTAGAAGGTCAATGAATGAAAACCTAGGAAAGTCTAAAAGTGAACAGGAACTTGTGGTGCTTTTCCAAAAAAAAAAAAAAAAAAAAAAAAAAGAGTGGGGGAAAAAGTATTTTTTATGGATGCGTTAACATGTCTCATTAGAGCTAATTATTCTAATTTTGATCTCAAGTGTTCCAATAGGACACAAAAAAAGTTACTCTGAAATTGAAGTGGAAAAGAAAAATTAGACTCAAAGTTTATGTTGCTCTCCAGATTGCTGCTGGGCCCCTAAACTGGCGGGGTACACGGGCAGCACCTGCTGCCAGTAACGCCATGCCCACCTGCAACTTTAACCCTCTGCGTCACCCCTGGCCAGCAGAGGAGGTGACTGCTGCATGGCTCTCGCTGCGGGCTGAGCAGATGAGACTTCCTACGGGGCACCCCCACCGAGGGTAACGGAAGCTTACCCGGAGCATGACCAGCCCGGGGTGGCGCAATCCAATAGCACCCAAAGCTACACTCATGTCATGGGTCAGGCCAAACCTTTCAATAACCTTGTTCATTATTTATTTCTAACTGACAAGGAAAAATGATGTCTGTGTACGGTGTACAAAATGGTGTTTGGATACACATACACCCTTGTTGGGGACCATAAGTTATAAACTGAGTCTAGACGAGGTCTGAGGTCGTCCTGGTCCTTCCCTTTGAGCCAGATCAGATGAAGAGACTCCCCCGGCGCGAGGAAATTCCCCACTTTCTCCTGTCACAGCTGAAGCCCTGTGGCTTGTGACCCTGTGGCACTCAAAGGACAAGAGGAGACCTGCTGAGGGGGACAAAGATCTTTAAAGCAACACGATAGCAGCAGGAAAAAATTTCACCTGGGGAAACTAGTTTCCTGATTGCTCCTCATCTCGTCCTTGCAAGAAAGCTTTGTGCTTCTCACCAGCCCACTGGAATCACTCATGTGCTGGCCAACAATGGCCAGTGGGAGACTGCTGGTCTCTGCCCACCCTGAAGCATGGACCCTGTAGCACCCCCTGCTCCCCTGTTATGCGTCACTGAATTTGTCTGTTTCTCATTTCATCCTTCCACTATAACCCTCACACAGGCAGCTGGGGGTCTTGACCCGGTCCCTGAACACCGCTTCACGAGATACAGGAATCAGACAAGTTTCGGCGTCCAGCCCTAGCAGCTGACGTTTAGCGCTCTCTTCTTTCCATGGATTCATCACATGGCAGCCCTGCAGCAGGGCTGCCGTTTCTACTCGTGGGCTTTTGGAGAGGCCAACCCCCACTTTTTCTTTTGTGGTACTAAGCATCAAACCCAGGACCTTTGCCCTGAGCTCCATCCTGCCTTGTTCATTCATTCATTTGCTTTTACTTTGAGACAGGGTCTTGCTAAGCTTCCCAAGCCCAGGCAGGCTTAACTTGTGATCCTCCTGCCTCAGCGTCCCAGAGTGCTGGGATCACAGGCATGCAGGTGTGTGCCACCACTCCTGGCTTGCTCTCTGTTCTAAACAGCATCCCGTTACTAACAGGAAAGTTAGAATTCCCAGGGACGCAGACCTTCCCTGGTGTAGACTCACTGTTTTGCTCACACAGATTTGGGGGGAGTGAAGTATAAGCCACAGCTGCGCGCACAAAGGGGCATCCACGTTACCCCCGTTGTCCCATTAATCATATTAATGCGTAAGTCTAATAATGTTATCTTTGCTCCCAGCTCCAAGAGTCTATAATTTAACCAGAGCACTTTTCCCCCAGGCATGAATCACGCTCACACACTATCTCTCTCAACTCCCTTTGTGCTTCTAAATTAGAAAACCAAAATGTCACTTTTCTCAGATACGAAATACTCTCAAGGTCAACGTAAAAGAATAAAGCAATTAACTTCCTGGATAAATTGCAGGATGGTGGTAAAAACACCATACCTGAAAAAGTGGTTAAAAAGTAAAACTGTCCCTACAAAGACAGTTTGTAGGCCCGCGTTGGAGACAGAGATGCGGAGCACACACTTCCGGGCTCCTGCCAGATGAAATCCAGGGAGGGCACCCTGGTCCCTCTGCCGCCAGCTGGCTTTGAGGAGGGGCGGTTTCTATGCCGCAGGGCACGTTCACGGGCTGTTTGTTGAGACATCTGTGGCTGGTTTCTGTGCTTTGCTTTCTTTTCTTCTCTTTTTGATACTCTCTCAGGCTTTCTCATAAAACAAGTTCCACTTCTGAATTTTCAGTAGGGTTACAATGGTCTCACAAATAATGCAAGCTATACCCTGGCTAAATACACCACGTTCTGTTCCTGCATCAAGCAATACGGGAAGACAGACCTCTCGAGGAAGAGAGGAGAGAGGCAGGCGCCCAGTGAGTCCTTACTTCCTGACCCCCACCCCTCATGCGGATTAAAACTCCCCTTCTCTTGCCTCTGCATAAATAAAAAGCAAAGCACACTTTGATGGTTACACTTCTGCATAAGAGTGAGCGTCCTGACTCTGGCTGGATTTCAAGAGTGCAGCCAGCCCACAGCTCCGGCATTTCCACGGCCCTCGCTGAAATTCTCAAACCCTGTCCAGCCGCGTCGACTGTGTGGCTGGGAGGAGGTGCCGACCTTGGGGTACCACACAGCACCTGGAAACCGGAACCTGGCTGCACCTGGCGACTCACGTGTGCCCGGCACTCAGGATGTACCCAAGGCATCCACCAGTCCGACCGCCACTCAGCAGTTGTCACCTGGCAAAGTGGGAGCACCCTCTTTGGGGAAGGGCCATGCTGCTCCCGTCCTGCTTGTGGACCGGCCCCAGGACACAGGCTCCTTGCACAGAAGTTCCTGAAGAACAGGCAGAAGGTGGTGCACACAGTGCCTCTCCCCAGCTGCCGACCGGTCTCCCCACCAAGCTGCTCCCCTCAAAGGCTGGGCCACCCTGAAGGACGATCTCCCTGTCTCCTCCCAACCCACAGGTGGATCCTACAGCTCTTAAATCAGCCCTGGGCAGCACAGAGACACCCTTAAAGCAGCAGACTGTGACACTCCGTCCAGCCTGTGCCACCATGCACTGCTCGGAGCACCAGTGTTCCTAAGGACTGTGAGGAGCCCTGTCCTCCCTCCTGGGCGCCAGATGCACGGTGCGGGTGCCGAGCCCCAGGGGGTGTGGCCAGGAGAGGGGTGGGGGCTGCGGGGAAGTAATGAGGCAGGCACCCCGCATCCAGCTCTTCCTAACCCACCAATCTGCGCAGTCTTGAGGCGCTCAGCTGCTCTCTCTAGCCTAGGGGTGGGGGTCCCATTGCCCTGCTGTCCCTGTGACACATGGCAATTCAGGATCAGTGTCATCATTGGGTACAGAGAAACCATCGATGGCCAGGTGAGCATGGCAACGTCCTGGGAACATGCACTGGGCAGGCTCAGGTGGGGAAGCCAGGCTGAGCAGACAGGTGGACGGGTCCCATATGGACGGGGGCCCTGAGCTCCTGACCGGAGGCAGCTGCTTTCCTGACTCATCCTACCTGCTCTCCACACCCTGTGAAGCCCTTTGTCTGCCACACACAGTCCTGCTGGGAGCTGGCAGGTATGACATGTTCAGGCAGACACAGGGGCAGAAGCACAGTACAGGGTTTCCCACAAAGCAGATGTGTCTCACTTGATCGTCTAACACCTGGGCACTGGGGCGGGGCCCTAACAATGGACTCTCAGCAGCAGAGCTGGAGAGGGGAGGAGACAATGTTAGCAGAGCACAGTGTGATTTAAACAGGACTTTCTTGGGTTAGGGGTAGCTCAGAGGCAGGGCTCCTTCCTAGACAATGCAAGGCCCTGGTTCAATCCCCAGAATCACCAAAAAACAAAACAAAACCTCTCCTGATTCCTTATTCTCAAACAACTGACCACATAAGGTATATCCCCAACTCCCTGGTCACACACACAACTACCCCACGAAATCACCCTGAGGCATGATGCCTGAAGGCACTCACCTCCCCAACATGGGGTGGGACCCTCAGAAGCTGGGATCCCGAAGGGAGGATGACAGACAGGTGACAGCTCAGGAGGCGGTGGACAATTCTGCACAGAAGAATTGGGGACAGCTTAGGTGGGGACACAGATGAGCTGGGAGGGGTGGAGAGAGGAGGGGTGACAGCGCAGGAGACGGTGGACAATTCTGCACAGAAGAATTTGGGACAGCCTAGGTGGGGACACAGATGAGCTGGGAGGGGTGGAGAGAGGAGTGCAGAGGGGCACATGAAGGAGACCTGATGGCCAGTGCTGGCCTGTGGAGGTCACCAGGGCTGGGGAGCTGCAGGCTGCAGGGGCAGGGCTGCCATGCTTTTGCAGACCCCTGGGAAAGATCTGTTACGGAGGGCTTGTGGGGAGGGTGACCTGCCCTGTGCAAGGCGTTGATGGGGTGCAGAGAGGAATCCAGGGTGAGGACAGCACAGAGGCCCAGCTCACAGCCCGGGGTGGAAGTGGAAGGCATGATGGGCAGGATGGGAAGGGATGAAGCCCAGGACAGGAAACAGGTGCCTCGGGGCAGCCTGCGCCCCCCACTTGGACCTCAGGACAGCAGTCAGGGGGCTTCTTCCCTGAGCCCTGTGCAGCTGGCTCTGTGCAGAGCTCAGGGTCAAGGCCTGCCTTCGACAGCATGGCCTCGTACCGTGCAGGAGCTTCTCAAAGCAGAGACCCCTGAGCTGTAATTAGTAAGAACTCACACTGGTTCAGACATACATACAATGCCAAAACCCAAAGCAAGCAGCAAGGCCCACCAGTGCCCTGACCCAGAGGCCAGGCACCTCACAGGAGAATGTGGTGCAGCCCCGAGCTGCCCAGGTCCAGGTCCAGGGAGGAAACGGAAGTGGGGTCCACCCTCAGGGCACACCCACACTGCATGGACCTTATTTGTTAGATGAAGATGACAGTGTTATTAACACCACAGCTCAGCCCACACCCCTCACAACCTCTTGGGGCTCCCCCCATAGTGTTAAACTGCAGTCCCCAGTGCTCCCCAGAGCATGCCAAGGGCATGGTGCTTGCATAGGAACCCCAGCTGCAATGTCAGGTGGGACACACAAAAGAAAATCACCAAGCTGTACCTGGAGGACAGGTCGCATGTACAATGGGGTAAATCACCAGAACTATCCCCAGTCCACCCTGCCGGGCCCTGGCCTGGCAGTTCCTTACAAAACAAACAAACCATAGAACGCGCTCATCAGGTGCTGTGCAAACGTCTGCAGTGTGGCGCACCCCTCCCCATGCTTGTTCTGTTCCACGCTGCCTGGGTCAGAGTCAGCTTTGCTGCCTGTCCACCTGGTGAGGTGCTAGAAGTGCGTCTGTGAGATCTGCAATGGACGGACGTGGCCTGGGGTCTCCTGGGGAAACAATGACCACCTGAATGCGTAAGGCAGTGATTATATGTACTGGAGTCCCAATATGGTAATCCCTTTCCCAACCTCTCTGCTGGTAAGGGAAGTTGGTATCTGTAATCCCATTGCCATGTGATTGGAATCCTGGTGAGTTAATTCCAATCAACACCTCTAGTGTAACCCACAGCAGAGAATAAAGACACTAAGACAGATTCATAGTTATGGGCAGCCAAGAGGTCCTGAGTCCAACCCAGGTGCGGATTCATGGGATAAAGGCCTTGATCCAGGGCCTCACCCAGAATTTATTAACTCGTGAAGAAGGGAGTGGCTTGAGGATGAGTGATGGAGTGATAGTGAGAATGGTGGAAATTGCGTGAGTCTGTGTGCTAGGCTTAGCTTGGGGCCAGAAAGCACCTCTACTCAATTAGGGTAGCAATTAAATGTTTAGGAGGCTGTTGCTTCAGTTTCTGATATGTAAACTTTCCGCCTTGGGAAGTCATAGCCTGTCATCTTGAGGCTCAAACCCAGGTGACATTCCTGGAGCCTTGTGGCTCTGCCATCCCACTGTGCACCAGGCAAGAAAACAGGAAACTGTCAGCTAGCGTCAAAGATCACACATCAGCACCTCAGCCAGCCCTGTTTGTACTGCTTAGAGCCAACTAAAGGGGAAGGAAATAGCTCAGCCAGCTCTTTACACATCAGTGCCTGGACCCGGTTTAAGGAATGTGGAGGTAACTGTCCTGCATTCAAGGAGAGCCAAGTGGTCTTCTACAACATGGACAGCCAGGCTCATCTATGCAACTTCAATAGGAGGATTTGGAAAGGCCAAGGCCAGGGTGGCCAGTGAAGCCATGGCTGTCACTGGAGCCCACCAATTCCCTTCCCATGCCGCTGGCAGACATTAATAATCCATTACCAGACTCCTGCTGAGCACGATTAGGTCTCAGTGACAAGCTCAATCAATCACAGTGGCTGCCCTAAGTGCTACGAATAGAAGGATTTATTTGCCTTTTCTGTATCAAATCTAGAGTTTTAAAAGCAATACTACCAAGAAAGGAATGCAGGCTTTTTTTTTTTTTTTTTTTTTTGTCTGAATCACTACATAGTTCAGCATGGCCTTGAATGCACTACCAGTACATAGCCCAGGCTGGTCTCAAACTCTCTCGACCTTGAGACAAGCAGAGAAAGAGAGACCTGGGGCTTCTTTGAACTTGGAAAGAGGGAAGAGGTTTGTGTGACTACATTTCCAAAGTCTGGTGAGAATACACTGGCAGCAGAGGGCAGCAGACAGCAGGAAGCGGTGGGCGGGTGGAGCCTGGGAGGTTGGCACTGCAGCTGGCAGGGACCAGTTCTGCACAAGTGGGAGAGCTGGGGACTACATTGCTGGGCTATGGCCATGGAGCTGCCAGGCAGACCTAGGGCTCAAGCAGGCAGAGGGAGAAGGCGGCCGTCAGACACCTGGATCATTGCCCAGGGAGGGTCACTCGGCAGGGACCGCGTCTGCCCTTTGGAATGTGTGGGTCTCACAGCTGTGCACAACTTGGGGAAGCCATGCCCCTTTGGTAGGGGTGTAAGTCAGATTTCTTCTTCTTTTAACTGGCCTCACTGGGACCCCTTATAGGTCCTCTCCTTTGGAGATCACCACGTGTTTGGAAATTGAAGATGATGAATGTCGTGCCATTGAGGGTCATGGAGCAAATGTGAGCTGGTTCCAAGCAGGTGAAGAACAAGTCCTGGGGACCCTGGGCTCTGTGTGGGGTGCAAGGCCAGACTCCCATGACAGAAGAGTGAGTGCCCAGGCTTCTGTCGGGAGGTGTGTCCCGCTGTTCCTAGGCCGAATTCCTGGTCTGCATTCCCTGGGCCACAACTTCTTGCATCACAAAGAAGGATTAAATTGAACTGCAATATTTTTACAAGTCCAAGCCCTGGGCATGGCAGGAGACCGTGAGGCCAGGAGAGGAGCTCATGCCAGGTTCTGGACCAAGGTCTATCCTCAGAAAAGGCTGTCGGGCCACTGTCAAGAAGTCAGATAATAAATAATATGCGTTGTCAGGGACAGGGAAAGAAGCCCTCGTACCCTGTTGGTGGGAGTGTAAACTAATACAAGCGCTGTGGAAACCAGAATGGAGATTTCGCAAAAAACTACAACTAGAAATTTCATTCCACCCAGCTGTTCCCCTTCTAGGTATCTTCTCGAAACAGCTGAAGACTTCATAGTACAGTGATCCACGCACACCTGTGTCTATAACAGCATGATTCAAACTAGCTAAGTCTCAGAAGCAACCTGGATGCCCATTAACAGATGGATGGCTGGAGAAAACGTGGTGCTGGCACACAGTGGGATATTACCCCACCACCCGCAAGGATAAACCCGAGTCAGCTGTAGGCGAATGGGTGTACCTCAAGAAGTCAGTCAGACACACAGGCCTAAGTATCACGTGGTTCCTCTTATAGGAGAAACCTGAAATATAAATGCAGAGCAAAATAAAAGATAGATAAGAAGTAGGGAGATAGAGCTTTCTCAAAAGGGAGGGCGGCAAGAGATGGAGTGAGGGGAGGGGAAGGACAGGGGTGCAGAAAGGAGTGGAGATGTGTTACATGCATGTGTCTGCTGCTCACAAGGCATGAGAACATCAAATGCTGCAAATGTGCTAATAAAAAATAAGACTGCTGAAATCAGGAGTGTTTCCATCTGTGTGATCAAAATGACAGTGCACAAGAAGAGTTCCTTTAAAAAAAAAAAAGTCGATGTAGGCTGCACCCATGTCAGCAGCAGGAGCTAGGGCCCAGGATGTAGCTCAGTGGCATAAGTGTCTGTCTGGCAAACACAAGGTCCTGAGTTCAAATCCTGGTACAAAAAGAAAACGGGAGCTGCACTGTGGCTTCCTTGCTGCACTGTGGCTACACTGCAGGATACCTGTGCTTCCAGGCAGCCGCTGCAGGTGACCCTGGGATGCCTGGAGCCCGGGTCCTGTGTGGCTGATGCTCCTCACAGGGGCCTGGACTCTGGGTGCCGCTGTCCAGGTGCCCAAAGGGTGCAGACTTGGGGCCACACTGGGCACCTGTGGGCCCAGGCATCTTTAGGAGGAATCCGGGGAGGGATGGTGGTGGCACAGGTATGGTGTGGGGAAGAGGACAAGGCCTGCGCTGGATGGGGTGTGGGTACCCTTGGCAGGTGGGTGCCTCCAGGTAGCCTGCATTGGAGGAAGCAGGCAGACATCCTCCCCCTGGGCGGGGGGCAGGAGCTGGGCAGAGAGGCCCCGTCCAGGACCTGTGGAGCGGGACGGCATCTGGAGCCCCCTTTCCATCGCTCTTCTGCGCGGTGGCTCTGCTGACCTGGCCTAAGGCGACAGGTGAGCCTCAGGGCCAGCAGGGACCCTAAGACACGTGGGGAGACAACCCTGCCTTCCCTGGGTGGGGGGCAATGCCCTGTCCTGGACGCTTTGCTGCACTGGGCGTGGACGTCAGCATGCAGGAACAGCCGGAGCTAGAACTGCAGGTGCAGACCCGCCATGGCAGGGACAGTGCAGGCTTGTTGGAAAGCGTGGCTCCAGACGCCGGCCAGGCCCTTCTCCGCTCTGTCCTTTGTGCCAGCAAGGACAGATGCGCCCCCCTACCCCCGGAGGCTGGGGCATAGCCGTATCAATGCTGGGACGTCTGGGGATGGCCCGGAGCCCGGCTCAGAGCCACCACACTCTCTGGACAGCCTTTGTGATGGTCTCGTGCTCTGTGGCAGGGACTCGGGACAAGGATGAAGGACCCGTTTCAGTGCAACAAAAAGCGTACAGAGGTCCCACCAGGTGCAGGCCCTGCTCCCAGCCCCGGGCGAGGTGGTGTCAGGGCTGAGGTTCCCCGGTGTCTGAGTTGGCCGAGGCCCTGGGGCCGTGCTGCTCAGCCTGGACAGAGGGGTCCCTTGCAATGCCACAGTGCAAACTCAAGCCTCTCATTCCAGAGCGAGGGGAGCGCCCCCACCTCCCAGTTCCTGAGGACACACGGACCCCGTCCTGCAGCAGCTCAGGGACTCACTGCCCGCTGCCAGGCAGCCATGTGGACATCACAGAAAGCCAGTGTCCCCACTGAGTGCCCTCTTGGCTACGCTCTACACTTTCCACTCAGCCCAGGCTGCAGACGGCACATGCCCGGCCACCATCAGCCCTTATGATCTCCTGTGTGAACCAGGGCTCCTTAAGATCTTAGCTCGCTGACTTCTGTGTGAAAAGGAAGTTGATTTTTGAAACCGGATGATGCACTGCAGCCCTGTAGATGTAAGTCATCCTTAAAATGTGAGGATTGGAAAATAGCTACTGAATCTGGAGATAAGATTCCTTCAAAAAGTAGGGGCGTGTGCCCTAACGTGAGCCCAAAGGGACTGCAGAATGCTGTGTATCTGCCCATGGCAAAGAATTCAAATGCAAACTGTATCCACTTCTTGACTCTTGTTTTCAAGGATTTTAGGTAAAGGCACAAGTGGGCCAAAATTATAAATGAAATTTTAACCAGAAGTCAAATCCTCTTGTAAAAACTACTGTCAGAAGATTCCTGTGAACATCTCCGAGCCCGAGGCCTCCAGACACCCCGAGCTGGAGAGGTTCCCGCAGTACATGCCGCGGGGTTGGATCTGTCCTCGGAGCTCTTCTCTCCGGTGGGAGAAGCCCTGCTCACCCTTGACGGCTCTGCCTACACGCAGTAATCAGTTCTGACGCCTGTGCAAGCCTGCGAGGGGTTTCACAGGACCTCACCATGTCTGTAGGCTCTGAAGACCTTCAAGAACCGACTCACTTAGGAGAGACAGGGTCGCTCAGTCAGACATGGGCAAGTACAGAGGCTGAACTTTGGGAACCTCAGGATCCCCCTCATCAAGGACCGCCTCACTGAGGAGCTGGCTGGGCTGGGACAGGCTCTGGGGTGACAGGTGGACAGTAGGCGGTCACCTTCCCCGAGTCTTCGGAAAACGCCATTTACCACTCCCAACATGGACCCAGGCTCTACTTCTCTCCCAGTCATATCAATGAAGACCTCTCACTGGGACAAGAAAATCTCCTCTTAAAAACCATCAGGGCCACTGCTAAAGGGGATGGGTGACAAAAGCCCTATGCCTACAGGTCGCAGTCAGCTGTCTCCCATGAGCCATGCTTTGAACTGCAAGAATGGACGGGTCTGAAGCAAGCTGGCTCAACAAAATTGTTCGAAATACCAAGCAACCCCTGCACACTGGGCCCTTTGTGCTGTTCATAGAGAAATGTCCCGATTCAGAAGTATTTACAAAGAGCTGAAATGACCATTCATCAAAGGCCTCCTGGGCTGCTTGGAGCTGATTAACCACAGAGGGCCTGGCCACTAGCAGGGATGATAAAACTTGAATTATTCAGAGGCCAGAACCTTCCTGTCCACTGCATTCTGGAGATAACAAAGAAGGAAGGCACAGAGGGTACCAAACTCCTTATGTGTTATTCAGCTGGCTGAACCCCTGTCCCGTGCCACGTGCCATGCCTTGGGGGTTAATAAAAGTGGGGCCCAGATCATTTAAAGACTGCCCCAAGCCCTTCTGCCCCTTCCATCCTGGATACCTGACCCGAGACAGAAATCCACAGCTTCCTGCCAACATGCTGCTGACTGAACCAAACACACAAGAAATGCTGGTCCTGTCCAGATGTTTGACCTACAGTGCTGTATCACACAGAAACTTGAAACCAGTAAAGAGCTAACCAAGGGTTAAAATGTTAGGAATATGATTGACTTTTAATGATAGCATCGTCAGGCCTGCTCATCTAATCCTAGCCCTTGAGCTCTGATAAGCCTGCAAGTGGGAGACAGGGGGAGCCTTCCAGGGACTGCCCGGGACTAACTGTTCACGGTGGGCAGCACTCTGTCTGTGCAGGGTCTTCACTGGACACCCTGTCCCCAGTGGTGGCCAGGACCAGAGGTCTTCACACTCTCCTCCCTGGCCTGAGATTTCTGTTAGTTTTGCTGGAATCCAGCGCTACCCACGGATGAAGACTTCACGTGTCAATGTTACCTAACGCCTGTGTCTGGGCTGATGGTGGAGGAACAGGGCTCTCTCTGCAGCAGTCAGAATTCTTTTGATGGAGAACTTGCAACTGGGAGAAGTAGGTCACCGCGCCAAGCCGAGGGTTAGCACGTGGTTGGGGGAGCTGAAGGTCCCACCTGGCGGGGAAGACTTCCAGATTCGCTTTCCAAAGCTTTCTCATTTCATCTGGTTTGCTAACGCGGCTATATTCCTGGCCCTCCCTACAGAAGGTGCTCTCCAGTCTCCCAGAACCATGGTGCCTGCACGGGCTGAGATTCTCGCTGCTAAGCACTCAGGGGTTGGACTTTACAAAAAAGAGTGTTAGGAACAAGAGCTGACTTTGTCCGGTCTGTTTCTCAGACTTGAGAAACCAAAACATCAAAAGTGACCTCCCCATCACAAACTTCTACCCACTGTTTTGTTCTCGCCCTTTTGACAAAAATGTATATTTAGCGGGAAAAAATGGGGAGTATAAAACACTATTCAACATAATCATAATCTATAAACCCGAAAATATATGCAGATTCTAAAAATACAGAAACAAGCAGCAAAATAACCTCCCCTCTACCATCTACCTGCAGTTTTATTGCACGTAGAATGACAGCTTTGGCTGTACTGTGCCTCTGTAGGAGTATTTCATTCTCTTCTGCATAACAGAGACTAAAATGCATGTCAAATATGACATCTCACCCCTTGGACTTCTGCAGGAAGTGACCGGTGCTACCAAGTCCTCGATGGTATGCCACACAGGCTGCTGGCGGGAGAACTACAACCTCTGGCTTATGTAACTGGTGATTAATTTGAAGCTGCAGCATTTTCATCCATTCCACTGAAAACCGATCCTCATTTCTCTAGATTAACAGCAAGTGACTAATGCAGTTATCCACAAACTTTTTTGAGCGCACTCCCAATAGTAAGAGAAAACCTATGGTCATACCAATGCTATACGTAGTTACTTGTACAGGAGGAGGTGCCTGTGCTGGGGTGTGTGTGAATATACTAGGCCCGTTACCCAGTACAGGAGACCAGAAACGCTCTCGTCTAGTGAGCAGTCTACACAGCTAAGAGGAAAGCATTTGACACCACAACGACGACGATGTTAATTTGGACCCGAGATGCTCTCAAGGCAGGAGCTCCGGAAAACCCTGCTCCCGCCCCAGGGACTCGGGTCACCCAATCAGCACCCTGGTACCCCAGGCGGCAGTGTGGAGTGGGTTTGACCCCCCCCATCTGCCGGTTCACCAGCATGGACTCACTCTACCCAATGCACAGCTCAGGCGAGCTGGGACTGGGGCCTCAACAGCTGGCTGAAGCCCGCGGAACCTCCAGGAATGAAGGTTCCCCATGGCTCCACTGGCTGATCTGGAAGATGGCTATACAGACAAGTGTGACTGTTTTCCATTCCGAAATCTAGAAATATGAACAGACGGCTGTCCGAGTAGCAACAACACAGGTTTCTGAAAGTCGCTATATAAATCAGCTGTCTATCAAGACACCGAGGAAAGTCCAAATACCTCAGTGTACTGCGCCATCCAGACTTAAAACAGTCAATAACACACGCCGAGACCCATGCAGGCGCAGAATTTCCGGTGACATGAAGAATCCTTTCAAGGTCTAGCCTGAGGGGTGATTAGGGTTAAAAGCTTTAAAAAAAATCACCTCCAAACTAACGGGCACCCAGAACAAGCAACCTGTGGTGACAGAGATCAGGGACAAAGCTTGAAACATCTGGACAGAGACCCCCCCCCCCGCCACGGCATGTCTGCCAGTTCACTGAAGCTGCCTGCAGGCAGGACAGACGTCCTCTTCCGCGCTTCTTGAACACATGACTGGCTATGGGAACACTGAGACCCTGGACAATGTGCAAACGGGAAATGTGCACAGAAGCACGTCTCTGCTAGGAGAGGTCAAAATACCTCCTCTGCTCTTCTTTACGAAGATCTCCTGATCCGGCCGATTAATAACGGCAGAGCAGAGCCACCTCCGGAGAGATCGTGATCAGTGCTGAGCACAGCAGTCCGGATGTGCAGCACACTGTGGGCACGTGTGTTACGGTGACCAATATGACTTTAGGTTGCAAAGGAAATCAGGTTAAAGGGGCCCCATTTCACAGGGGTCACAGCTGAACCCCATCCTGAGGAAAGGACTATGCGTGCTTTGGATACGTGTGCTAGTGTGTCAATGTGAACTGCACAAAAATAGAGACTCGGGCCCCTCAGGGAGGACACACAGAAACAGTGTGGCCAGCCTTGCTACTTGAAAGCCAAGACAGTAAGAAAGGCACCATGGATTGTTCACAAAATGACACACAAATGGTTTTTTTGGTCTCCGGTCACCATGGGAAGGACAGAAGTCTCGTGGCAGCCCGCTGGCTGGGCAGAACGACTGCCTTGGCCACTCTGAGTGGCAAACTCTGAAAGAAGCGAGAAGTTCTGGGTGGCAGGGTCACCCCACCATTTACTGGCTCTGCTGACCACCATCCACGTCTGTGCTCAGAGGCATCGGAGATAGTTTCCTGGGTGGGACAGCTCCGTCCCTCCCCTGAGGATCCCTGTAGCACCAGAGCCAGTCGACCTGCTAAACTGCAGGTGTCTGTTGTGAGCTAACACAGTGATTTCAGGTTGACCCTGTCACATCCCACCAGGCTATGCCTGGAATCTGCAGCTGTGTGTGTGCACATTTGTGGCCTATCAGCTTGGACATTGGACCATGACCCTGAAGTCAGTTTTGCTTTTAATGGCTGCTTGGAAAGAAAGGTCTTCCTGAGAAAAAGGTCTGACAGATCTGAGGGCCAGGCACCCCACCTGTACCCAGCGGGGGCAGTGGGAGAGGCAGGCAGAGTTAAAGATGCTCCTGACTAAGGAATCCAATCTGCCCAGAAGAGCAGGCTCCCGTCACAGGGCGTGCCTCATCCAGAGAGCAGAAATCACCGCACCAAGGAGAGGAACTTGAATTCAGATGACCCAAGGGCATGCACAGGTTCTCCAGTCCTACACAGGGCGGTAGCAACACAAAGCGACACCACCGAAAGCCCCTTGCAGCAACTGTTCAGCATTCTCATTTCATGCATGGGCAAGTTGCTTCTTCCCTCTGCCCATGGGCTAAAGTGACACCAAAAACAAGTGACCAGGAGGAGCAGCAGCAGCGAGCAGCTCCTGATTACCAACCCACAGAGCTGCTTCCAGATATGCATAATCACTTCTCGTCACCTCCTGGCTCTGAGAGGGCCTGAAAACACATCCAAATCTGATACAGCTTAACAGCTTGATGTCTCATGGTTGGCAGGACACATGAACAGAGAGGGAAGAGCATGTTTGAATGGCCAATAAACACACGGAAAGATGGCCAGCCCCGGGTTGTCAGGGAAATGCCAATCGCAGTGACAGCGAGCGGTCACTTATCGTTCTTCTTCACTCCTATCGGCCTGATAGGTGAGAGAGCCCATGGTGCAAGGGTCCGGCAAGGGACCCCTGGCAGGAGGAAATGGAAATGAATTCCATTTTTAAAGAAAACAATCTGACAGCACAGATTTCAACCCAAAGTATGGGCTCCTTTTCATTTCCGTCTCCTTCCCAGGAATCGTTCCTTTGGCAGACACTGCCCTGTGCCTTCCTATACTGCATCCATTTCCCTCCCTAACACCAGTACCCTCCCTCCCTAACACCAGTCTTTGCTCTGAAGCTGGCCGGCACTCTTCCTTCCCCTTTTCATATTTACGTTATGTACGTGTGAGCCTGACCTATATGAGTCAGCCACCATCAACTGGTTTTCCTCTACACACATCTACTTTGCATACTGACTTCACACAGACATACATATTTAAATAAATGCTACCTTTATGCAGCTCTGACTTGGCAGCTGTAGTCACTAATGATCTTTTGCTGTCTATCCACTTTGGTCCTTGTCATTTTAATTATTTCCCAGAACTGCACTGATGGGATGTGGCATAAATTTATTTTCCTCTTCTACAGGTGGACATTTGGGTTGCTTTCCGTTCTATTCACACTTTTTTGGGGAGAGGGGCGATACTGGGAATGGGACCCAGGGTCATTCTCGCCCTGAGCTGCCTGACCAGTGCTTTTATAAAAACTTTTTATGTGGAGGCACCGTCTCACTAACCTGCCCGCACTCTTGTTACAGATCTTGTGCCGGGCACCTCGGTGCCACTCCCGTGCCCACAGGGCGGTGGGACAGAGATTCACCGGCCAAGGCACTGACTTTCCAGTCCAGAGCTGCGTTCTCCTACGTCAGTGCTGTCTCCAAGGCTGGGCTTTGCCAGATGCAAACATGTCGGCTAATCTGTGGGGCGTGAACGGTTGCTTTCTAAGGTGCAATGCGCACCTCCCTAACTCAGCACTGAGTCTCTTTTCATACGTTCGTGGCTATTCATTGTCCCCTTCGGCAAGGAGCTTCCCCCTGCATGCTGACCCTCTCTCTGTGGGCCTCTCAGGGATGTTCTTATTGAGTTCTTTGTTAGCAGCTGCAAATACCTTCTCCCAGTGAAGAGCCTGTTCTGCTACCTTTTAAAAAACAATTCCTACTGTCATTCAGAAGTTTGAAATTCATCCATCTTTCCCTTCTCTGGTTGGTTCCTCTGGGGTCTTAAGAAATCCTTCCCGCCCTGAGGTCAGAGATATTTCCCTGTTTTCCTCTAAACCTTTTAAGAATTTGTATGTAGGTCTTAGGCCCATCTGGAATTTATTTTTGTGAGAGATGTGAGGAAACTAAGTTTGTATTTCCTGGTGTGGAAAATTCAGGGCCTGAGCTGATGCCACCCCTGGGGGAAAAAAAAGACTGCGGCTGCCCCCCACGCCAAGAGGAACAGCACCCAAATGTAACATGTTGGCCTCTGCCAATACCGCGGGCTTTTAATAATCACATCTCTGTGAAAGGCCCGTCCCACTGTGCGCGGCTGCCTTCTCTATTGTCTTGGGTTTCCCTGGCCCTTCAGTCTTGCACATGAACTTTCGGACCAGCTTGTTAAATTATGTGGAAAACTTTATCAAAGCACTTATTGAAACTGTCCTGAATTAATGCACTCACCTGGGGGAACTTGCACGTTCTACAGTTAGCTGATGTTTTTCTGCTTAGACCCTTGTTCTTTCCGTGAAGTTCCCCGTTACCTCCACATACACTTTACACTTCTGTTATGACATTTACTTTTTAGTTCCTTACTTTTCATAGCTAATGGAACATTCACATTTCATTTTCTACTTAGAAGCTGCAGGTGCTTAGGAATGTTATTGAACTGGGATCTGTCCAAATTTCTGAATTCATCCAATACTCTCCATGTAGATTATCTAGCATTTTATAAGTAGGAAATGACCAAATGGGTTTCAAAAAATGAATCCCCCCCCCCCATTTCACAATGCTTCTTTTCCCTAGTGTGTTGTAGTGACCAGGACCACAATTACTCAACATGAAAGGTAAGCGCTGCAATCAGGTCAGTTTGCTGTAGTTTTTGCATGTGACATTTTACCATTTGGGATGTTTCACCTTTTGGTGAAATATCCTACTTCAATCCCTCTATTCACACTGGCCAATAATTATTTTTAAAAAAGAACGACTGAGTGTAAAACAATGGGAGAATTTTTGCCTGAAGCTTTTTATGCACTTTTGGAGACCACTGAATACCTTTCCTGCTCTGAACTGTGGCTGTTTCTAACCTAAATCCACCGCTGCGTTTCCATTAGGATGCAGTCCTTACAGGACATTGCTAGATTCGTTTGCTTAGGTATTATTCTGAATGCGTCACTTTTACCGTGTTTCCTGAGCCCCCACTTTTTAAGCTCTTTGAAGCCAGGTAAGGCAGGGAGCCTGCTACCCGGCTCAAGCGGCTGAGGGGTGAGGGGCAGGTGGGCATGGCCGTGCGTGCAGTCCAGCTCGGGCGGCCTCAAAGGCCCACTGCCCACGAGCATGCTGACCACAGTGTGGGATGTACACGTCGTAGTCTCTGCTGCCAAAGGGGATGCATTGGGGCTGGCCACAGGTGACCTGCTGGGACTGGCCTGATTCACTAAAGTGACAAAAGTATAATACAGAAAAGCATATATGACTTCACTTACATAAAACCATGAGCAAAGCATATTTTATCTGTGTGAATCAGACGTCCATAGAGAAAACCGTGGGAGGAAACAGGAGGCCCTTAGCATCGGCTGATTTAGGGACGGAGCAGAGATGGAGTGCGGGAACTGCTTACAGAAAAGCCTACAATACAAACTAACAGCAGGTGGGTATGAGCCACTTTATCTTCCCTTCTCTGCTTCCTTTCTTTCGAGGTGCTGGGATTGAATCCAGGGCCTTATACATTCGAGGCAAGCCCTGTTCCATCTTAAAACTTTCTACTGGAGCCAAAAATTTTTTGTAACTATTACTTACATAATGAGAAAAGGTTAAAATTTTATTTTCATAGCAGAGTTTTAGCAAAAGACACGCTGGGAGGTGTTTTTATTTGCTTTTGACTGAACATTTCACTTGCATCTCAGAATCTACCATCATGTAACTCTGAAACCAAACTCAGCCCAGCAACATGATCTGAAGCTGCCGGGGGAGGGGGCTGCTCAGGGCTCAGTGCGAGGAGGGGTGAGCAGGGAGCCCGAGGGTGCGCAGGCTGGAAAGTCTTCGGTGACCCCACACGCCCCAATCCTCTTACAGCGACTGGTCAGCTGGTAGGGAACACTGATGGCTCCCTCTATGCTGTAGAGCTGCCGTGAGCAAAAGGGAAACGGCCAGCTCACCTCTCACCACCGCTAAGCCCTGGGCAGGAAAGAGAAACTGAGGTAGGACGGAAGAAATGAAGGCAGGTAGAGACAAGGAGAGTCAACCTGTGCCCCTTATCACCCTGAAACCCTGGCGTGGACCCTGCTCGGCTCTGCGTTAGTCACCGCTGAGGGTCTGTCTGTCACCACGAGGTTTCCTGGCCCTGAACTGGCCTCGTCCATCTCGTCCCTCCTCATGACAGAGGATGCCCAGATGAGAGGAACCGAGGGGCCCGAGAGGTCTGCAGGGACACCCGACTGCGAGTCCTGACACCACCTGCTCCAAACCCACAACCACCTCCGGGGCAGGAAAACCAGAGCTGCAAAGCTGTAACAGGCACCAGGGTTAGATCGCCACACCCAGCAGGACCAACGACCCCAGGAGAGAAGCTGAGGCTGGCCTGCTCCAAGCAGGAAGGATGGTCTCACAGGAACCCAATCGTGCCTCACCTCCAGTGCTGTGAGGCCAGAACTGAGACGATGAGGACGGGACCAGAGCCAGCCTTGAGAAGCAGCAGTGACCTCGGACCACTGACAGCCCCGCGCCGTGCAGGGAGGCTGACGTCCCAGGGTCCAGCGTCAGCCTGCTACTGCCCGGGCTTGTGTCCCCAGTGTCCCCCATGTCCCCAGGCTACACTGCACCTCCCCTGAGGCTGTCTCTCTCTGTGCCTTGGCAACCAAGCGTGAGGACTTGTTAACTGGCTGTCATCGAGTTCCAGCTCACAAGCACACTTCTCAGCGACGGAAGCCAGGGAGGCAGTGCGTGGGAGGGGACGGGCCTGCAGCTCTCCACGGCCAAGGGTGGTGCTTTCCACCGGAGCAGAAGACCCAGGCAAAACCTCGCCCAAGACAGGGACAGCGCTGCTGCCTGCTGGTTCCAAACTTCTGGCCACCCCAGGAGGGTGGTGCATTCCATGGTTGAGCCCGACCTCAATGTTAAAGAGACAAACGAAATGAAACACAGTGTTTTCTGTTCTATCAAAGGCTGTTGGCTACTTTCATTTTTAATTGTCTCAGAGAAACCATCATCTTATAGAACCAAAGCTTCGGAGGAACAGGGCCTAATTCTAATGCCACCCTGACCACCCAAAGTCCCCCCAGCCCCGCGCTATCACTCAGGGACTGTGACTCTTGATTTTCTCAAGGAGAAAGCTTAAACAGCGTGGCCGCCCCCCCACTGCGGCACTGAGTGAAATCCCAGACTAACATCGGTGTTTGAATATTTGCAAACCACCAAGCTCGGAGCCAACTTCTGGGGAGCTACAAACAAAAGTCCCTGTGCACAACACACAGCGAACTTATTTGAGAAAATGCAAGTGCAAAGTCTCATGTTTCACCATGAGCACCACAGACCTCAATGTTTAAAAGCAGTGGGAGCAGAGGGTACGGTGCACACGGGCAGGAGGTTTAACACCAGGCAAGCACTAATCGATCCCAGCAGAAAACAAGGCAGACACCCCGAGGTAGGTGAGTGGCTATATTCACAGGTCCTGGTACTCGGTCGAGTACTAGTTGTGCCCTGAGAAATTATGTCTTCAGAGAACATTCTGCATCCTAAGACATGCTCCACAGGAAACCGAGCAGGAGGAGAACGGGACGTGGAACAGGCAGAGCAGAAATCTCACGCAGAGACCACGGCGAGGGGCCGTGGGGACGGGATGCTCGCCAGGACTGGGGCTGCCACCATGCCTGGGGCCTCCTCTTTATGCTTTCCTGTATTTTCCAAAGAGTCAAAAACGAACACACTTTAGGGTCAAAGGAAAAACATACAGTGAAAAATCTGCAATGCTTGGGAGAAGTGGGGACAGGATAAAAAGGAGGCGTGTGCAAACCCTGCACCCCACAGGGCAAGGCAGAAACTGCTCACCCCTGGGCGAGCAAGGGACAGGAGGGGACGGGAGAGCCAGGAGCCAGGGTGAAAGACCCTCCCTGACCACTGCTGACCGGGAGCTGAGGAACCATTTCAGCTCTGGGATTGGGAAATGAAGAACATAGAGAAAAAGTCTTTGGAATTATTATCTTTTTCTCTTTTGGGGAGGAATTAGTTTAAGCATTTCACAAAAGTAGCTTCTCCATCAGAAAGACCTTGTCTCTAAACGATTATTTTCACATGATACAGAATCACTCAGGGACCACCTTGTTGCTTATTACTACTACTGTCATCATTACGTATTGTTCCGTGAAACAGGAAATTGTGTGAAAGGTTGAGGATGGCATTTCAATGATGGGGAATCAGAGTTTAATGCAGAGACAGGGAGACACACAGCGACAGAGAGATGGGGGGTGGGGGGGGAGAGAGAGAGACTGAGACAAAATCCCTGTGGCTAAAAGTACTTTCACCGAGTGGGATTTTATACTTATAACCTTCCTCTTTTAAAAAAGATCTGAAATGGAACATCATCTTTGATTTTGGTCTTTTTATCAAAATATCTAAAGTTCCTAAAGGGATGACATTAAAGGAGGCCAGAAAGCGAATTCACTCTCATGGCAACGAGAGGGGATGGCTCCTGGGGGGTGGCAAGGAGAGGGGATTTCACCCTGGCTCCTGGCTCTCCCATCCCCTCTCAGCAGGAGGGCCTGCAGGGGGCGGGGGCTATTTAATTACAGAGGCAGAGTGGTTGGAGCCCCTTGCAGAGCAAGGCGGGTCCACATACCCCAAAACTTCCTCAATCCCTATGGCTCCCCACACAGCAGCTGCCCAGGTCTTGCCTGCTGTCCTGGGAGGGCCCTGCCTCTGCTCAAATGTGAGACCCAGCCAGACCTAGGACGCATGATGGGCTCAGGGTGGCAGACGTCACATCCCCCCAGGAAGGGCAAGCAACCTCAAGATGACAGGGAAGTAAGAAGAACCAGGCAACGGGGGCACCTAGAAACCCCAAGGACGGGTAGGAAAGGGACCAAGAAAGGGGGCCAGTTGTGTAAGTGGATTTCCCCCAGAGAGAAACTGCCAAGGTAACAACAGTGTGCAGGTTTCAATGAGAACTTCTGATCCTTTTGTAATTAACAATCAGGACTATGGTGGTGACATTACATTCACAAGGGGCACTCAGGATGGGCCTGTGCCTGGCCTGTCTTCTCTGACTGCTAATGTTTTTATTACTCATCTTATAAAAGCCAGGAATCCATCCACCCATTCACCTGTCCACCCATCTATCCATTTGTCCATACATCCATCCACCTACCCACAACCCCATCTGTCCATCTATCCATCCACCCATCCATCCTTCTATCTATCCATCCACCCTTCCATCATCCAGTCTTTAGGGCTCACTGTGCTGGATGCTAAAGACACCAAGAAGGATTTACCCAGCCCTGGCCTTAAGGGGCTCAAAATCAAGTGAGGAAACAGGAATGTAAAACAGCAATGACCTGTGACACGACGACAGATAAGGAATCGCAGGGCTCAGGGACAGCAGAGAGAAAAACCCAGGATCCCAACAGGGATTTGGGGCTTTGGGGCATTGGCCCTGGGAAGCCCCTGCCCCTCTAAAAGCCTCCTGGCAGGGGTGACACTCTGGAGTGGCTGGAGGCTGTCAACAGAGGACCCAGGCAGGAGAGGACCTTGCCCAGGCCAGGCCAGGGGCAGTGTGCTGCAGGGTGCCCATGGCGCCTGGGAGCCTTGGGGACACGGGCCGACTGCCAGCCGGACACCCCTCCCTCGGAGCTGAGCGCCGACCCAAGGGCGCGGCTCAGATGAGTGGGGCTGGAGGCCCGGCCTGCGTCGTGCCCTGTTCCTCCCCTTCATAAGGGCAGACCTGGGGTGTCCTCTGGGATGCACTGCCCAAGCCCCCGCCAAACTCCGCCTTGCTTTCTTCCACTCCCACATACAAAAGGCGGACAGAAACACTCCTACTTCAAACCACCAGTCCCCTGCTACTGCATCCGGGTCACTGGTAATTCAGGATATGAGGTTTCTGCCCACCTTCATGACTCGAGGGCCGCCTGGGAAGGCTCAGACCCACAGATAGGGAGGAAGCTGAGATAGCAACTCGGGGACCAGGGCTTAGTCTGGGTGGCGCTGCGGGGACAGCTGGAGAAGAGACAGAACCAGAGAGACGGTCAAGGGCCACGGGCCCCAGGGTGGGGCAGGCCGAGGGTGCTGCCAGGACTGGTGACCTGGGCGGCGGGAGGCTGGCAGGGCCGTTCACAGAGCGGGGAGGCAGGCAGTGGAAGGAGGGAAGAGCAAGGTGGGTGTGCGTGCCCTCCTCAACCTGCCCCCAAGTCCCCAAGGGGGCCCCAAGGGAATCTTCCCTCCCCACACGGAGAACACAGCCCCATGACGGTGCTCGGGGCATGACCAGGGCTCAGGAGATGCCGGAGTGGACAGGCAACCTCCTGGCTGCCTGGAACTTGGCCTCTCTCTCTCACTGGGTTGTTCTACATGACGGCACGAAGAAGGCACCAGAAGCAGCACCTTCTGCGGTGAGATCCGAAGAACAGAGGAGGGACAGCTGCAGGCAGGATCCTCACACGGGGAGGAAATAAGCAGCCTGGGGGGCTTCGCAGTGCCGGGAGGGTGGGCCGAGGCCCCAAGAGCGGCCCAGGGGATCTGGGTCTTCCTTTCAAAGGCCATGGAGAACCAGGCATCTGCGAGGCTGAGGCAGAAAGGCTGCCCAACCTGGGCAACTTAGCAAGACGTTCACAAAAGTAATCATTCTTTAAAAGGGTAGTGAAGGGCTCTGGAGACACTGCTTCCTCAGGGCTCTCAAGATGGTTCGTACCTGGTGCCACCCAGCTGCACCAGCCCGCAGCTATTTCGTTACACGACAGATGTCAAGGGCCTAATCCTCTCATGGAAACGACGGAGAGGCTGAGTCAGACAGGACGCAGTCAGCCCCCACCATCATCTCAGTGACTAAATCCCTGCGTCAGGGTGTCGAGGCTGAGTCTGCTTTATATAAAGCTCTCCTGTCCTTGCCGGGGAGGCGGCCTGGACCAGGGGTTGCTGCCACTTTGGGTGAAATCCCAGCTCTGCTACTCACTGCTGGGTGACCTCGGGAGGTGGCCTGACCACTCTGTGCCGCTCCCTGGACAACTGTTTCCGCCCTCCTGCTCCTGACAACCCTGCAGCCCGTTTGTCTACGAGGCACCTGGCAGGGCGCAGGTTTCTTCCTGCAGCTGAGCACCGACTGCCCTATCATTACAGACGTCCCTTGTCTGAGCGACCCTAGTCCTGTTCCTGCAACGAGCTCATCAGGTGAACCGGGTGCTGATGGGGAGCGGTGTACGGTGTAGACCTGCCGATGCTCAGAACAGTGAACACGTCTCAAGGCCTTGGTTTTACCTGCCACACTCTTACATGCAGGACTGTCATACACAACAGAATAGGAAACCAGAGCCCTGCGCAGGACAGCCAGCAAAATTACAGTACAAACATGGTGTACAGGACAGAAGGGTCCCCGGGCTCTGTCAATGGGATATAAGGAACCGAACCAAAACAAAACAAAACAAAACACAAGATGGGTCTTACACCCAAATGGTGCACCTTGGTCACAAACCTGAATGGTCATTAAACAAGTGAACTGTTAAACAGGGGGGTGTCTGTGACATCAGACTGCGCTGTGGAGGAGGGGCTTCCCCAGCCCCCGAGGGGGACCCACACTCCTATCTCCTGGGGCAGCGGAGAAGCGCCTTCCATAAAGCTTGTCTGTAGCTCCGGGTCCGTGTCCTCATCTAGCTTTGGTTCTCAGAAGCTAAGCTGACCGGGGATACCTTTCCACCGGGCTGGTGTGAGCTCTGCACAAGAGGGGCGGGACGGTGCCTTCGCTCTGGGCTCGGGTGGCCGGAGGCTGCAGGAGGCTCCCTGGAGCACGGGCAGGCGCCGTCTGTGTGACCAGGAAAGCCCATGCTTGAGATCTGATGGGTCAGAAAAGCTCTGAGCCACCGGGTGTCCCTGGGGGAGAGTGACCAGGACTAATCAGAGGGGCGTGTGCCCAGCGCTACCTTCAGGGCTTTTTCTGAAAAGTGGTAAAAATCAGACTGACGTTACTCCTTCCTTACACCAAGCCCTGTGATGTGTCCCTAGCACCCAGACCAATGGGGGCTCAATGTACGATGCAGGAAAGAAGGGAGGGAGACAAGGGAGGGAGACAGGGAGGAAGCGAGGGAGGGAGGGAGGAACACAGGAAGGAAAGAAGGGAGGGGGGAAGAGAGAAAAACAGGAAGGAAGAAAAGGAGGAAGGGAGGAAAGGAGAGTGGGATGGAGGGGGAGGAAAGTGCTGAGTTGGGCCTCGGCCCTTCCAGGAGCCCTGATGAGGGAAGGGAAGGCACAGGTGGAGGCTGCTGGGGACCGGACATCTCCCCGCCGCCCGCCGCCGCTGTCACCTGCTAATTCAACCAGCCCTACAGTCTCCCTGAGTGGTTCCCACGGCCCCTCCCACACGTTCCTTCTGTTCCTGCCAGCAGCTCTGTGAGATGGATGTTATTACCCTCTTTTCAGGGATGTGAAAACTGAAGCTCAGAAACCACGCCACGTTGCTGGTCCCTGACATTCTGGGGTCTGAGTGCAGAATCCCAGCTCCCCACCTTCACAATCAGACCTCAGGGTGGGGTGTAATGGCCTGAGGTCCACCCCAGAGGCCCCAGTGCCCTTCCATCCCTGGTGACCCCTGCGTAGGTGCCCCCATCCTCTCCCTAATGTCTCCCCATCCATCTACCTGCTTCCCAGGGACCTGTCTCTGGACGGACCGTGAGCTCCTCTCCTCTGGTAACGTCACCAGCTCAAGCCCGTCTGTGGAACCATGCCAGCCTACTGGGCCTCTTCCTGCAGCAAGGTAACCGCATAGGGCATCTGTCCTGCAGCTCCGACATTAACAGGACTTCACAATAGAACCAAGAGGGGCTGGGGGTGTCATGCAGGCCCCTGTGTAGGAACAAAGCACCAACCAAAAAAAGGCTGGGAGAGTTGAGTATTTCATATGCAAAACACTCTCTGGTGCCCTCGCCCAGGTCCAGGTCGGGGAACAATGAAGGAAGCAGGGACGCTTCCCGTGTGTGCCAGGCCTCTGCTCTGAAATCTGATGACCAGTTAATGGGCTTGCCTCTCCACGCTCCTGTTCCTCCTTTTAATTTTCAGGTTTTTGGAAACATGAAAATCTGGTTACACAACAAACAAAGCAAAAGATCTGAAACACTTGACCTAGTTCTCCCAGAGGGCTTGAAAGCACGAGGATGTTTCCTCAAATACTGGGGAAGAGGAGTAAACTGGAACGAGAAAGCCTAGAAAGAACGAGCCAGTTCGGCTCAGTCACAGAAGCAGCAGGTGACACGCGGATCTTGGCTGAAAAGACGCCAATGGTTCTGCCCATGAGTCGGGGCGGAAATGCACGCAGTGCTACGCAGCAGGCAGCGTCCGGCAGGAGGAAGTGGAAGCAGCGGCCAGGCTTGAAAGACTCAAGACAAGTGACCAGGTGGTGGGTAAGACTCCCAGAGAGGGAAACACATTTAAAGACAATAATCAGGAAAAAAAAAACCCCCAGAAAACAGCAAATTCCTCCACGATGCCAGGGAAGGGGCTATTTAGCCTTCTAGGGTTTTAAGAGAAGAAAAGCAGAAAACAGAGTGACCTTCTAGACTGCTGTGGGCACAGAGGTCAGAGACAGAGGATCACTCACACTCCAGAAAGACCTTGGGGCCTCCCACGACAATGGAGAAAGAAAGCTGGGAGGTCACAGCCACTCCGAGAGGCCCTGGGGTTTCCGTTAGAAATCCAAAGTCATGTGAGGCAGCAGGACGTCGCCTGTGCAAAGGTCCTGTGTTTCCCATAGGAAGAGACCAGCCAGGAAACCTACTTTATTTTCCAGATCTGTCCTCCTGGCCTGGTTTCTTATTTGTAAGCAGCACACAATGTAAAGCTACAGCTGAAACGCTCTTCACTTCCCTGACACATCTGCCGTGGTGCCCGTGGCCTGTTGCAGTGAGAGTCCGAGGCAGGGAGGGACAGGGTGGTCTCAGTCGAGGGGCTCGAGGCAGAAGATCCACGGGCGCTCTGTCCTGAGCACTGGCCCCAAGAGACCTCGGTTCCTTTCCGGGCCAACACACCCTCCCCCCGCACCCACACCCACATCCGAAGCACCTGAAAGCTGGGGCTCTATCCTGCATTGCCTGACCCAGCTGGGAGAGACACGGGAAGTAACCTTGTCCCGACGAGGACCCATTTTCAGCCCACTGCGGACGAGAGATGGGATCCGGCCTGGGGTACAAAGCCTGTCCTCTGGTGGGGACGTGAGACCCGCCCGCCTCTCCCCTCCTCTCATGCATGGCAGAGACTCTGCCTCTGGATTGCAGAGGGACAGACAGGACAGAGCAGAGGACAGTCCTACAAGGTCCAACTGGGCCAGAACCTCACAGGGACCGGGACGTGGGAAGGAGATGGCTCCTGCCCAAGGGCCTCAGCGGCCTGGCAGCCAGGCCAAGTCACCTCCAGCTGCCAGTGCTGGAGAGGGGACAACTGTTGGGCTGGGGAAGGGGCAGCGTGCAGAATGAGTGCCAGCCCAGGTCCTGCTGTCCCCATGCCTTACTGCCCAGACCACCTCTGGGGGACTGGAGGTAAAGGGAACCCAGGCACAGAAGGAGAAACTGAGGCTGTCAGTAAAGGCAGAGTTGCATGCTGGGAGAGCGAAGAGACCCAGCATGAATGGCGCCCAACCGCCTGCCCTCATGGCCAGGACCTCTGGTCTCCTTGGCCCCCGGGGGTTGAACAGCACAGGGCTGCAAGGGTTCAAGCTGTAGGTCCCAGGAACTACGACCACACTGGTGGAGTAGCAGAGTGACTTACAGAGCGACAGCCCCTTAGAAAGACATCCCACTACCACATCTTCCAGGCCTCTCCGAGGCTCCCCCAAGGACATGCTCACCTTGGGCTCCCAGGCGGACACTTAGCCAACCACTGCCAGGCCCATCGCTCCCCACAGAAGGGGCCCTGCCCAGGGGGGGCTGGCACATGGCAGGAAGTGAGGGACAGGCCACCTGTGTAGAAAGCTGCTGACCAGCAGGCTGTGCAGGGGCTGCAGGCTGAGAGGGTACATGGGGTGCACAGCAGTCCCATATGGTCAGTCAACAAACACTAAGCACCAGTGAGGACATGGCAACGAACAAGATGGGCGAGGTGTCCACTCTCTCCTCCATTATCCGGAACGAAGAGGCCATTCAGAAGTCAGTGAGTGGCTGGCAGTGTGGCTCAGTGGTAGAGCACAGCCCAGCATGCATGAGGCCCTGGGCTCCACCCTCAGCACCATTTAAAAAAAACCAGCAAGTAAAAGGGGTTATTTTAGGCAGGGATAAATCACTTGGATGAAGCTAAAATGGGCTAGTGGGGTAGGTAGAAGACTTTCTCCAGATATGAGGACCAGGAACAGCCTCTCTGAGGTGAGGCATGACCCGAGGCTTTCACAAGGAGGGCCCAGCCACGGAACAGGAAGGGCAAGTGCAAAGGTCCTGGGGCGCGAAAGAGCCAGAAGTTCTAGGGACAGCTGGGGCCCATCCTGGGAGGAGGAGAGGAAGAGCAGAGAACGGGGCGTACGGGGGCCTCTGAGGAACCTGGATTATTCTGAGTGCTCTGAGGGGACACGGGAGCATCTTCCAGCGGGGGAATTACATGATCTGGTTGCCATGGGAGAGGTGGACCCAGATTGGAAACTGGAAGGACTGAGAGCCGCTGCTTCTATAGGTCGGAAACGGCTGCATGTGGACACAGGCACACGGCCCGTTCCAGTCCTACTGGACTGTCCCTGGGAACAAGGACGATGACTGAAGGCTGGGCTGGCACTTCTAGGAGAGGTCACCACGCCAGGAAGAGGACCAAGCTCCACAGGACCCGAGAGGACCTCACAGCCAGGCTCTGTCCCCTCCACCCAGCCCTGGGCTCACCCTGCTGTGTGCCACCCCAGATCCCTGGGGACACCAACCAGGTCACCCGCTGTGTCCCTCCCAGCTCCTGTTCCTCCCCTGCCTCTGGCTCCCATAGAAGGGGGAAATTCTCCAGGACCTGGGGTGACATGAACGCTGGCCAACTCCCAACCTGATTTAATGGGTAGACACTGCCCACGGTCAGTCCTCTGCTTATCCAGCCAAGCTTTGCTTAGGTGCCTGTGACACCTTCGCAGCAGTGTGAAGATCAAGCTTTAGAATGTGTGTGAGAAGATGTCACAAGTGTATTTCTGGGCAGGGTCACCGAATTTTCATCAACGGTTTGCTATGGTTTTTTACAGTCTAGGAGCAGACTGCCAACCCGCTAATCTCAAAAGCCATCAATGGGTCTGAAAACTTAAACGATACCTTGATGCTCCTGGGTGCCTGGCTTCATGCAATCCTGGAAGCATGAAGGGATGGCACCCGTCTCACCCCAGCCACCTGGAGGGTTCAGACAGATGCAGACGGACGCAGACAGACTTGGCTGCAAGTCGGACCCTACCTGAACTGGTATCGATCATCAGCTCCCAGAGCACTGCATGTGGGCCAAAACTGGAAGAAAGGGTAAGTGGGTTCTCTCTGAAGCTATTAGAAATTTGTTACTGGGGTCCTCCGGGGCTCCCCAGAGCCGTTCTTAATTTATTCTTTCCAAGCTACGCTGAGTTGGCTAACATCGGTCAATCATCCAGAGGAGCAAAATAGGCCACTGACCTGAAATACGGTGCTTAAAATATGCAAATTACATAAAGTAGAAACCACGGTGGGATTTGGCTCTTTCTGCTTTGTTCTGCAAAACTCTACCACACCCAAGGCCCACGAAGGACTCAGAGAGGTGGTTCTTCTGGGGGCAAAAAATTCTCCTAAGCTCCAAATCATGGTAAAGTGAACCCCAAATCGTGGTAAAGTGAACCCGGAGAGCTCTGTCACCAGAACGTGGTGAAAATCAACCCTGGCTGACAGTGGGGACCCGATTTGCTGTCTGCAGCCCGAGAGGCCACAGGCACCCGTCCCTCACACGCCACTCGCGGGATCCCGCCTAGCTCTTAGCCATGCTTACAAACACAGTGGCCAGAGCTGCGTCCCAGTAAATACCTGCATGAAAACCTCCTCACATGCCCGGTAGTACTTTCATCCTCTGCATGACCCCTGAGAAAACAGGGGTCTGCAGAGTGGAAAAGACCCCCCCACCTTCCATCAACCACCAAAGCTTGCCCCACAATGTACAGGCTTTCAGACGAAACAGCTTCCGTTTCACCATCAGAAATAAAGCAGGTTTTGTTCCAGATTATCTGAACCAACCGTTCAACATCAAATAGGAACAGGGCGCCTGTCTGCTTCCAGTGTTTCTGATCCTGAGGGGCTTTGCGCTTTGCTGTTCTTTCTTAAGATAGAACCTAAACAAAACACCTTTCTAATGATCAGCAGTTTCGGGTAGAGAAAAGGTCACTTTCTGGGTTTGTTTGTTTATTTTTCAAACCGCTTCCACTGACCTGCAGGGGAATGTTTTGGAGTGGTGTTTTTAAAAATTCCCTGAGAGTCTTAAACAAACTGAACGAGGATGCCATGAGCGCACGCTCTGGGAGCCTCTATTAGAGGAATGTGTTTGTGTGTGTTTCACGGCCACGAAACAGAACTGGAGCCATCAGGGAAGGCGTCTACGCAGCCCGGTTCTCCCCAGGGACTCAGCCAATACCACTTACATGGCGCAAAGGGCACCCGGGCCTGAGCACCCTCCCTCCCAGCAGCCTGCTGCTGCGCTGGGCAGGGTGCTTGGCCTCCCCGATCTGCTCCTCCCAGGCCTCGGGAAGACCCAGGCTCTGCTCTCGGGTCACGCTGCTGTGGTCGGCGTGTGCGATGTGGCTGCTGTGCCTCTACCCACAGCCATGGGGCCACTGATCCACCACAGCCACACTGGCCTTCCTGCAGCGGCTGGGCCAGCACATCCCCCGGCCCTTCCCCGGCGAGTCCCCGCGCGGTCTGTGCTCCCACGGTCCTCACCCTGCCAGCGCGGGGATCTCACCTCCCCACACCGCAGACGTGGTCGGCGCAGGGCTGGGTGCAGTACACGCGCAGAACAAAAGCAACTCGCCACCGAGCTCCACCTTGGTTTCCATCACTCGACTGCGACGGTGAGAACAGAGGCAGAAGGACGCTTCAGGCCTCTCCTCACGCCGTGACTGATCCACTATGGATCTGCGGGTTCTCCTGGTTCTCCCTGATCATTCTCCACCCGAACGGCTGCCATTTCTACTCTCAGGGCAGAGCGCATCTGTGTCTATGGGTACCGCGTGGACCTGTGCTGCACAAAGTATAAATCAGTAGACTCAAGCTTTAGGGCTTTGTTTTTAAAAAGTGATGGAAACGTATCAATATCAAGTAAAACATACAGATTTACAGAAAACACAAACCCACCCACCACAAATGGTACTGTACTCAATTCATTCTTATAAATGGCCCGTCCCCTTAAAAAACATCATAAATATGTGCTTTTTGGAGAGTTTAAAATCACAGCAGTAAAATTAAAATAAAATAAAATAAAATAAAATAAAATAAAATAAAATAAAATAAAATTGAGTAGTACTTCACATTGTGAAATTTCTATTGTTAGGTCAGCTGTTTCCATAAAGGAAATGTACAATGACTTGTCAACCATATAAAAATACTTCGTAACAAGCACACCGTACATCATCGATTAGAACTGATTGGGCTAAGCCAGCTTTGAAGTACAAACACTAAAAACAGGTCTATCAGGATCTGCAAGTGTTCACTGGCCTAAAAATATCTTTAAAAAAGCAATTTAGAAAATAGGACTGGGGGTTGCTATGCAAGTCTCATCTACCGTCTGTGACTCCTGAGACAGAGAGACAGAGACAGAGAGACAGAGAGAGAAAGAGACCCACCGAATTAGCGCTGGGTGAAGCTTACAGGCAAGCGGAGTCCCCAAAACACAGGACAGCCTGTCCACAATTTCACATTCAGCCATGGGGCTCTGGGAGGAAGAGGAGTGGGGTGAGGACGTGGGAAGGGAAGAGCCACGCTGGAGAAGGGCACACAGCTGGAGAAAACAGGAGTGAGGGGCGTCTCCCCGGTGACCTCGGGCAGAATCCTTGGTAACGAAAAAGCAATGTTATTTCTGTGTGTCTTGATGGAGAACACCAGTGACCGTCCCTCAGACATACCCCTCACCCTGGCCTCATCCCCGTGCCCACGCTGCCCGTGCCCGTGCCCCTGCATCTCGGAAGCAGTCCCTGTCGGTGTGTGTGAGTGGGTAACCGGCTATGTTCCTGTTAAACACTCATATTTAGCTCAGTGATCCCTCTGGGGAGGAAATGCCAGTCCTAATTAGCTCTCCGCAAAACAACACGAGTCTGCGGTCACCAGGCTGGCGAACGTGGGGGGCGGCACAGACCACCTTTGTCTTTCATCCTCAGCCGGGAACCTGCCCGGGAAGGGCAGCCAACGGCCTGCAGACAAAAATCAGACCCCGGCTACATCCATCAATGATGCATCAGCCGGCAAGCAGCCGGCCGGTGACCCGTGTGGGCGCCTACCCACCCCCAACCCAGAGGACCGTGCCACAGTGCCGGGAAGGTAAGGGTGACAGCCCGGCACCTGTGGGGGAGGGGCAGGGGCGGGGCGCTGGGCAGGATCAGGGTGGAGAGGTCGGGGACAGGGGACAGGGCCAGGCCTGGGCAGGGAGCAGGGCTCCTACTCACCCTCCTGCCTTACTAACAGATGCTAATGGCTCCTACATCCCCAGGAACCGCTTTCTTTCTTGCAAATGAAAATTCCAAATTAATGAAAATCCTGAAGCAGCAGCAGCAGCAGCAGCAGCAGATCCAGGCTGGGCGCATGGCTGCACCTCATCTCTGCACCCCCTGCACCCCACAGACCCCAACTTGCTGCCACAGGGACCAAACATCAATCCATGCCTCTGAGGAGCCTCAGGCGGGTGTGTACACAGACAAAGGCTTCCACCGAGGCTGCCCGTGCTCTAGAAGCCATAAATGGCGAGGGGCACCCCGAGAAAGGCTTCCTGCATGCTGTCCCCTCTGGTGACCCCTAAGATAGTTTAGTCCTGAGGACGTCCTGGACACCGTCCCAAGGAGGTACTAAGGCAGGCATATCCCCGGAGTCCCCCCAAACCACCTCTGTGTAGATCGGGGAGGTCTACCCAGCCAACCACTGGCCACTGGTCCCCAAAGACCTCAGAGCAGTCCTCCAAAGCCCCCGGGCCAGGGGTGGGAGGAAGGGGGCGGGGCGGGCGGACGCAAAGATGGGGGAGGAGGGAAGGAAGTAGCAAGCAGCCAGGGAGGGATGGGGCTGAGGCGGGGGGAGGGGAAAGGGACCAGATCTGAGCCCTCCCGAGGTGGTGCCTGGTGACACCAACCAACCACAGCTGCTTCTGTAGTCCCAAGACAAACTGTTTCCCTAAACGGGTGAAAATTTTTCCTGAAGGTCTTGAGCCAGGAGCTTTAGTCTGAGTACGTGTGTACACACACACACACCCCAACTATGCAGTGCTCTTGGTGGTAAGGTCAAGGAACCTCTGTCTGGGACCAGCCTCTCCTATGCACCGGGCAGAGTCTGCCGTGTTGGCGACTGGCAAAACCCACGTCACAGAGCTTTCTGGAAGCTTTAGCTACTCTTTGCCGGAAGAGCATGCATTCAGCTGTCTCGATGAAGAACACAAGAAGCTATGACCCCTAGATCTCTGAGACCACCCTGGCTTGGGGGACAAGTGACTCCAACTCTCTTGATATTCAAGGTCCTTCCCCCTTATTGTTGAGGGAGCCCCCAATCTAAGGGCCTTTGCTCAAGATGTCCTCCAGGTTTGGGCCCAGGAACTGCGTGTTAAGAAGCCTTTGTAATTGACAAATAATCACTTGTTCAGTGTGCCTGTTGAGAATTTTAATGATTTTAATTACCCTTTCCTAGTTCTTATTGTTGTGTCTTTCTCACCTATGATAAAATACCATGAGTACAACTACTATTTTCCAATGAACCAGACTGACTTTCTGACCACAATTCCCCACCAGTAGGAACAAACGGCTCAAAAACTACAGCTCACCCTAGCCCTAACCCAACAGGAGATGCAAGTGAAGGGAAGCGGGGACTCTTGCAGGAACAGCGCTCCTCGTTCCTCCGCCCACCATCCATGAGGACCAAACACCATCAACATACAGAGTGACGGGCACCTATAGAGCGAGACGTACCCTTTAGAGCTACCGATACACTTTTTAAAATCTGGCTTTTCACGAGCAGCTGAAAAAGTGCACCAACAAGCTAGAAGCACCTGGGGGGCTGCTTCACCGGCAGCCTGAGCAAGGCCTGCAGCGTCCAGAAAACGTGGGGCAACATGGCCTTAAAACCTGACCGATGTGCCAGGTGCATAGACGGCCAGGGAGAGGATGGTGGTGAGGACTGCAAGGGGCTGGGGTCACCTCACTGCAGAGAAGGAACAGCGGGGTTTTCTGGGTTTGACCAACAGAATGAAAAATGTCATTAGTTCTTTTAAGACAACACAAGCCGGGCTTTGTCGCCGTCCCTCCCCCACGCCCCTTCCTCAGCGTTAGGGGAAGGGCAGGGAGACTGCAGCGATGGATGGATCTGGATGGATCGCAGGGTCTGGCTACATTAGCAGCATCACAGACAGCACCAGGGTGATGTCTTTGCTCTCTGGCTCTCTAATTATTTACCCAGATCAAGCCTGACTGCTGGAAAATCAGCTCTCTCCAGGAGGTAACCGAGCTGAAAGGTTCCTTTCACTGAGAAATGATGGGCTGGTGCCTGGCATCTCGGCCGCAGGCCAGGGAGCCCTTGTGGGCAGTGTCAGGGAATAAATACTCAGCAGCGCACCGCAGTCCCCATTCATTCCAGGCAGGTATTGATCTGTATTAAAGAAATCGAGCAGGAAGACAAAACCTGAGACACCGAGGGCCCATAAAGCGGAAGGCCCTGGAAGACAGCACCCTTAAAATGAATTTTGCGGGATGAGGCGATGGAGGGGTGGTGATGGCTGGAGCATCGCGCAGTCCCCGCACACAGGCTGAGCAGACTGCTTCATTGTTCTCCGTGTGCTGTGGGAGCTGCTTCCTCCCGGGGAGTCTACCGAAGACAGAGGCCCTGCAGGAAACACTTCCGTGCCAGCCTGCGGGAGCCTCACAAGCACAGAAAGCCACCAGCTCCCCAGCCCCCCCAGAGCTCGGAGTTACCCCAAGCCCCACGAAAATGACGCTGAGAAAAATCAATGTAGATCAATATCGTTTAGATGTGTCTATTTTAAGTGCCTTCCCTTGGAAGCAAGGCTCCATTGAAACGCTTTCTACTTCCTAATCTGCTTTCCTAGGACTGCAAAACTACCGTCACCTATATTCAAATTTTAAATGTGTCATCACCTACCTAATGGGACACATCACCTTCAGGTTCCTTTACTTCTCACCACTCCCAGAGGAATGGCAGGGCTGGGTCTGTCACAGATGGGCCTGGGGCACTACTGCACGGCCACTGGTCAGCGACAGGCGTCAACACAGGAGCGGGGAGATGACTGATGGGTCTTTGGTTGGCGTTTCCAATGAGTTTATCCTAGTGTTAAAATCAATGTGCGTTCTCCACACAGATAGCCACCTCTTCACGGTGCATCTGAGGATGCTTCTCCCTGCTTCCCACTAAGGACTGGAATTCTAAATCCACCCTGGTGGGTGAGCCTGCTGATTTTTAAAAATGAATTTCCCATTTTAAAACTCCCTCTTTGTTGGGGTGGGGCAGCTGACATTGTAACTTACAGCTCGGAGGCTTCGGAATTCTGCTCCCGAGTTCAGCACTCAGCTGAACCCCTTCCTACAGCTGAGCTCCTGGTTACTGTCATCAGATTTCTCCCACGAGATGCTGGCATCCATGTGCCAGCAACTGCCTGGAGGGAGGGGGCCCAATCCATTCATTATTTGGAGAATAACAAGTATGGATTTGTTACGTCTCCACCACACTTCTTACACACCTACCACAGGAACATATCCAGTGCTCTACAAAACTCAGTATTAATAGGATTTACAAGTTTAACCAGGTGGCACTATGACCAGTACAAAAACCAGTGCCCACCTTGTAGTGCTATTTAAACTTCAGAGCCATGGTGGCAAACCTACAGCACTTGTGCCGCAGACAGCCATTACCGACAGCGCTGGAAGGTTTGCCGCCACCAATACGGACAAATTCACACTGGCGGGAGGAAAAAAGGCCCTATTACACCCCACCTTAATAAACAGCTGTATAGGAAAAAGTAGGCTAAGCCTTGTTGATATTTATTGGCAGAACAAATATGAATTATAGGCAATTTCTTGTTTGGTACTTTAAAAAGTTGAAGTGCAAGGTAGAGAAATTTCTGGTTTCCAAAAGAAACAATAAAATCTCAGGTCTGTCACGGCCGTTATATAGCGATAGACCACAAATTTAGGATGCTTTTGATCCTCTACAGGAAAATGTTTATTATAGGCATTACAACATTTCAAAGAAAACTTCTTAGGCCACCAGGGACATTCCCACTCTCCTAGGTTTTGCAGCTGTTTAAACATTTTGAGTTTCTGGTCTCACCTACACCTGCCATTGGGCAGGCAGAAATCTCTGTTCTGAGCACCAGATTATTTCTTGGGCTCGCTATCTGTCCCTGAGCTAGGGTTCCCCTCTTTACTTTTTACAAAATGGTAGGAGCTAAGGTTACTAGCGTACCCTTTGGTCCATAACCCTCACACAGACCAAGCAGAATCACCCTGGCATGGGGGAGAGGTTATGGTCCCACTTTAGGACCACCTTGGCTGGGGAGCTGCGGATGGTCAGAGGGGGCAGTCAACTCCTAGGCGGAAAGGCTGCGACATCAATGGAGAGCATTGCTGGGGTAGAGCGGGCCACTTGGAACCACCTGTCTGCTGGCCTGATGCCCTCGCCCTCACTTCCCTCTACACTCTCCCAGATGCTCATCTCTTGGCCTCAACATGACCCTCGTGTTGCCATGGAAACGCTGGACCACTGGCCCATGAGGACTCTGACTCTCCCGTTATAAAAGCCAGCACTACCCCTCACAGTGACGGTGTAGCGATCAAAGCCACTGCAATATCCGTGTCTGGGCTAGGTGTGGAGGTACACACCCCCAGCACCTGGGAGGCTGAGCCGGGAAGATCTCCTGTGCTGCACAGGGGGTTCAGGGCCAGCCTGAACTACATCATCTAGGCAGGAACCAGGACAGGGGGCTTCCTAGGGTTTTCAGGCTGGCCTTGAATTCCTGAGCCCCATGATCCTCCTGCCACAGCCTCGTGAGTAGCTAGGCCTGCAGGTAAACCTTATGCCCTTTCGTTTTCGAGCCCAACAATCTCCAGATGCAGGCAGAGCTCTAAGACTGAGGGTTCCACTCTTGGTCTGGAGGAGCGGCTGGGGTGGACACTGCAGTGTGAGAGGCAGAGAGGCCAAAGTAGTTGTGCCTCTGGGTGGGTCCTGGCGCTCTGGGGACCCTTTGAGTCCCCTATCCCTGCCCAGGAGGGGCGACGGGCGCAGGCTGGGATGTTCGCAGAGCACTGGAGTGACGAGGGACAGAGGGAGGCAGCTCCAGGCTCACAGTGACTGAGGCCACCCGAGAACCCTCATGCGAGCAGTGTCTGGGCATCCCTGCCTCCCTGGGAGGTCCTAGTGCGGGGACACCATGGCCAGGGCACACGAGCTCCTCCCTGCCTCCACCCACAAGAGCCACCACCACACCCACAGCTGGACAGTTCCAACAATGTCCCAAGGAGACGATGACCTGGGCCCGTCTGGAATCCAGTACAGCTGTCAATCAATGAAACGATCAATCACATCAGTCGCCTGAAGCCTGGGGCGGGAGGCAGGGTGCCTGTGCTCCCGCCATGAGGAGGGCCCCCTGAGCTAGCTGGCGTCTCTGCCTCCATAAACCTGGGCCACTACCGCTCCTCCTCAGGTGGAAACTACTCCCCACACTCTGCCCCTCGCCAAGCCTGCGCACCATGGTTCCCCACTGCTGAGGCAGACAGGGGAGGCATTGTGCATCCTCTGCGTGAGCCCACATCCAGCCAAGGTGCTTGTCACTACCTGGGGTAAAGACTCAGACCCCCCCAAGCCCATCTCCAAGGCTGACACAGAGCTGTGCATTGTGCAGGGTTTCAGGTCTAACATTCAAACAAAAACAGATCGGAAACTCTCTGAACTAAAAAACAAAACAAAACAAAATAACGATCCGCTGAGCCAGACACAAATTGTCAGGAAGGAGCTTTTTTTTTCTAATAGGAATAAAACCAAACACAAAAACAAAAAAAGAAGCAGTGGAGGATATGACTCACTGGTGTTTGTGCCGGTGGGCGCAGGCCGGGGCCACGTGGACCGATTAACGGAGGTCTGGAGGCCCAGCTGGGAGGAGGTGGTCAGGAAGTGAGGCCCTGGAGCGCACAAGGCCTGACTCCCTCCTCCTCGCTCTTTCTCGCTCTTTCTCCATGCTGCCTGAGTCAGAAACAGCTGGAGGAGGCAGGGAGGAGCCCGCAGCCCAGGTGGCAGAGGCAGGAGGGCCCAGGGTCTGCTCCCTGTCCCAAGCTGTGTGACCTCGTGCCGCCTGCCTTCTCTGAGCTGGTTTCAATACGTGCAAAGTGGTGACGACACCACCTACTGCCTGGGGGTCCCTGAAGAGGTGAGGAGCCCTACACCCAGGGCTGAGCTCAGGACACGCCCTGTGGGGTTGGAAGGCCCAGGTGGGGCTCGCCTGAGGGGTGCAGAGTGGACTCTTGGGCCTTCCCTGCTCAAGTGCTGTTGCAAAGCCCGAGCCAGCTGCCGGGCGTGACCTCAGATCCCGGTCTCCCTGTACAGGGGTAGTGTCTTGAGCACAGCAGACACCGTGGACCTGGGGAGGCAGGGAGGAAGGACCTGACCTGGAGGGGTGGCCAGGCTGGACGAGGGCTCCCTGCAAAGCTGCACACTGGCAGGGAGTGCGGGGCTCCCTTGGCAGCTGACGGGTGTTTATGCCACAACCATGGTCCCAGATGACAGCATCTTGCCCACAGAGGCCACCATGTCCTTCTGAGTTCTTGCCGGGCTTGGCCCATCCCTTGTCTGCAGCCATGAGGCTGCACCGCCCCCACCCTGCAGATGCAGGGACAAAGGTCCTGCCAGCCAGAGCAGCCCGGCAGCCTACTCCACACGTCCCGGGCTGTTGGCCGTGCAGCCTGGGGACAATGGATACTCTCAGGGTGCTTTCAATCCCATGGACTCAGCCCCCTCTCCAAGCCACGCTGCCCAGCCTCCCCAAGACACTCCCCTCTGTCTGCAAGACCCCAGCACTGCCCGCCTGGACGGCCCAGCCTCCTGGGCATCAAGAGGGGTCACTGTGCAGGAGGCTGTAGGTCACCCCCGCTGAGAACTCGACTGTCAGGCCCCACAGGGACAGCAGTGCAAGGTAGGGATCTTCTTCCACCCAAGCTGTCCACAAGGGGCCAGGAAGGTGGCTGCCAGTCCCTGTGCTCCGGGCTTGGGCTGGTGACCTGGAGCTGGCCCTGTTCTTCCCACAGAGTCACCGATATACCTCTTGGCCAAGGGACAAATCAGGGGCATGTGCCCTGTGTCTCCATGGCCAGGGCACAGGGACTTTGCTCTGTGTTTCCTTGGGGACCAATTCTCTGTCACCATTGGAGGCTGAGGGTGGCCCTGGCCCCACTGCAATGGGCCTGCATGGGCCTGTCACCCTCCCGTGACCCCAGCCCGGAAGCCAGGCCCAGGCCCAGCAGCTGGAGACCCTGCAAGCTGGAGGCTGGGGCTGGGGCAGGGCCCCGATGAGGAGCGCGCAGGTGGCCTGTGTAGGGGTGCAGTGCACCAACAGGCTCCAGGGGCTGCATAGGGTAAGGGGGGCCCCAGGCCTCAGCCTGCCCGCTGCTCTACCCACATGGACACACTTGATACACTCGCCATGCAGACACTCCTGGGCCCTTCCCTGTGGCCTCTTTTCTCACCCAACCTGCTCTCTGGCACTGTCCCAACACGGCCAGGCTGCGGACGGAGCCCCACATTTCCAGCTGCAGGCCACGCCACGACGAGGGTCCAGGGTGGTGCCCAGAGAGCCTTGGGACAGCTCTGCCCCAGCGCTGGGAGCTAGGGGAGGGACTGTGATTCCTGCCATCTTGGTAGGGTGCTGGGAGCATTCAGGGTGCTGGGAGCTGGTGTCCAGGAGGCCAGGAGGCCAGGAGTGAGATGGAGGGTCAGGCACAGGAGGGTGTGGGGCCTGGGCACTGGGTGACGGGGAGGCCCCTAAGGGAAGCTCATGGGGTGACCCAGGGTAAGCCAGGGTGACAGGGCAGCAGCTGGCCAGGCCCCAAGCACAGCAGGAAGACGAGATGAGCTAAGAGGCAGAGACAGGCAGCACACTCTCCTGAGCAATAAGAAGCCCCTCATACTTTCTAGGTTGCACTTCTGGGGCGCACTCCTGAGAGGAGTAGCTGAGGAGGCAGGTGGAGACACCCACCCCAGACTATGCTGCAAAAGCCAGGCACAGCAGGGTGCTGGTCTGAAGGTCGCCACTGCAGGGCACCAGAAACAGAGGTGGCATCATGCTGGCTCGAGAAGGAGGAGTGGCAGCAATTGAGGACTGGCTCGGGGGCCAGAAGACAAGAAAGTGTCCAGTGGGGCATGGGAAGCCAGCATGGCCAGCTACTGCTGGAGACCAGTCCAGGCCTGGGGTGCTACGGGCAGTGAGGCCACTGAGTCCGGAAAGCAGGATGAGGTAGGGACGCTGAGCACAGGCCCAGAGGGCAGATGCTAGTGCCAGCACACACGGATGGGCCACACGGGCAGGCATCCTAGGGGTTGCGCTTGTGTCACCTGGAACTTCTCTGATGCCACAGGACTTTACCCGGCCAGCGTGGAGGCCTGCCCTAAAGTGCTGCCTCTGCCTGTGACACCGTGAGGACGCTGACAGGAAGCTTCTATTCTACAACCAAGAGTGGAGTCCGGGGCTTCGCTTATGGAGATTTTTCCTAAACCCTGTCCTGGGTAACTTGGAGGCTCAGCCAGCTTGGAGGATCTTGGTTCTTGGAGAAAAGGTGCAGTGTCAGCTGTGAGTGTCCTGAGACCAGTGGGCTGCGCTGGAGGCCTCCATCTTGGCTTCCAAGGTACAAGGATGCCGGGCAGGCAGAATCACTCTGAGGGGACCAAGGTGCGGTCACAGCTTTGAAGTGTGTTCTACCCTCTCCTTCCTCCCCACCTATCGTGCAGTCTCAGGATGGTGTGAGCAGAAGACATCAGGCTCTACCTGGACCAAGGCCCCTGGCCCGAGGAAGCCTGTGTCCTGAAGGCTCTGGAACCTTCTAGGTTCACGCAAAGTCAGAAGGCCCTGCGAGGAAGTGGAAAGACTTCACAGCGGCAGTAACCGGACCATCGGGGGTGAACAAACCGTGGCAACCTCCCAGCTGGGGTCCTCCCCAGCTGCCAGTGCCTATTTTCTAAATGGATGCAAGGTCAACTTCTCCCTGACGCAGGGTTCTGACTGGAAGCCAGATAGCGAAGCCTCACCAAGAGCCAGGCAAGGACTCGTAACAAAACCACTACAACTTTTGTGGAAAGCGTTGTGTAGATCACTCAAAAAACTAAAACTAGCAACTCCCCTCAACTCACTTACTCTTCTTCTAGGTGTCTCCTGGAAAGACATAAGACATCACATTACAGGGACCCATGCACGCCCATGTTCACAGTGGCACAGTTTAGAAGCGCCTCCATGGCCATCAGTAGATGAGTGAATAAAGAGAAAGTGGTGTTTGCACACAGTGGAGTACGACTCTGCCGTAAGGAAGAACACGCCTGCAGTGATTTACAGGGAAATGGGTGCTCCCGGAGACCACGGTGTCTGGGGAAATCAATCAGGGCTTCTCTTATTAAAAAAAAAAAACCAAAATACTAATACAGAGCAGAATAAAAGATCCGTAACAGGAAACAAGAAGCCAGATCTTTCTCAAATACCAGGCGGGTCAAGAGATGGAGAGGGGGACAGCGGGAGGGAGAAGCATTAAAATTCGCCGCACACACACACCAGCTCCCCAAAGGCACGCAGTCGTTATGTACTGCAAACATGGATTGACAAAAATCAGAGTTTCAAAAGAAAGTAGAGAGACAGGGAAGGACCTTTGGACACGCAAACCCTGAGCTCTGTCCCCAGACCCTTTCTCTGGAAGCCACTCTGCAAGCACTTCCAGTGCTCACTCAAAGCCACGCAACCCAGAAATCCTCACCATGGAGACGTCGGACTGGGGCTGGGTCCCCGAGGAGCCACCACGTCATCCCCAGCTCCTCAGAGGCCTCGGTTTTGTCTAAAGACAAAAAGCTGGGCGAGGGCACACCGTGGAAGCGGCAAGCTCACCGCGTCCTGAAGAGGGCTCCACGGCAGGGCCCAGTCTCTACCCACTTCTCCCAGAACATGCTGACTGCAGCCATGTGACCTTTCTCACTCCCAAGTATAACTCAAATGGAGGGACATAAAAATTGAGTCTGAGTCACTCTGGCCACATGTGGCTGGCAGCACTGCGTGGCAGCATGGGAGCGGGACGTGTCTATCATGCAGCAGGCTCTGCACAGAGCCACACTTGGATCGGGGCAGAACCCAGGGTCACCGCTAGCAGCACTCCTGGGGCACAAGGAAGGGGAGGAAAAGGGAGACCCTGCCCTCGCCCTGGGGACCAGCTGACTTCCCCAGCTCACTAAGGTTGCCAAAGAAATGCACAGTGCAGCAGCTGGCGTCTCTGTAAATGTTCACCTTATGCTGTTTTTTTGGGGGGGTACTGGGGATTGAACTCACGACCTTGCGCTTGTCAGGCAGGTGCTTATGCTGCTGAGCTAAATCCCCAGCCCTACCTTGTACTGTTTTGTTTTTATGTTACAATCAAGTAGCTTCTGGCCTGAGAAGGTGTCTATCTGCTTTAGGATGCATCCCAGCTCTGTAAATCCTGGGCTGGACACACTGCCAGGACCTTGAGGCCTCAGGGGCTTGAGGCCCTCGGAACGTAGCTGGAGCCTCCTTTGCCCATATGCACACCCCGCACTGCTTCTGGGTCACCTTAGGGTGGAGGAGCCAGGCGAGGTGAGGCTGCAGAACCTCTCGTGTGAGTCTGATCCCAGGCTCCGAGAACTTTGGGAAGGGAGAGAAATCTCCCCAAGAGTTTATGAAGATGCTCAGGCACCGGTAAGACCACAAAAAGAACACACCAAACAGGGGCGAGGGGTGGAGCACATGCCTATAATCCCAGCACTATGGGAGGCTGAGGCAGGAGGATCATAAATTGGAGCCAATCCTGGGTAGTTTGGAGACCTTTTCTCAAAAACAAAAAAGGGACACATCTACAAAGCAAATGTCTTGAAGAGGATGTGGCACCCTGATGGAGAATAAGTTGTCACACTGGATTTTCAAATCCCTGGGGACTGAATGGGTACTCCTTCCACTCCGAGGAGACACGGTCAAGTGGCTGAGGCAGGAGGATCCCACATCCAAGCTCAGCTTGGGCAACTAAGGTTCTCAGTGAGACTCTGTCTCAAAGAAGTAATAAATAAAAGGGCTGAGATGCTGCCCAGTGCAAAGGCCGAGTTCCATCCTCAGTACCGTAAAACAAAAAATAAGCACAAAAACAAAACAGAAAAACCTGTGTCCAGTGCAGTCACTGGGTTTGTACTGTCACTTCCCTGTCACAAAGCCCTACGGAGGGGGCCAGGCCACAGGGAAGGCCGGGGGAAGGCTGACCGGGGAGGGGAGGCTGACCGGAAGTTCATCCGCTGTTTTTACTGGAGTTTCAATGCTGCAAAACAAGAATCTCATGCCTTAAATCCTATTCCCCAGCACACACCCCCAAACCAAAGCAAACTGAATGCTGCCACCAAGTTCCTACCTGACCACGGCAGACGCGGCTATGAAGAAAGCAACCCTGGCTGCAGCATATATCGCAAAAAAACCCAAGCGGCAAACCTCGAGACCGTCTTCTTTGATGTTCCAGAATAACCGACTACAACTAAGTATTGTGTCCAGTTAAATAGGACTGGTTCAGTTCATCTGAAACGGGACACACATCGCACTACTAACCAGGATAAGCAGAATAGTATGTCACATGCTTACGAGACACATATATGCTATCATATCAGTGAGCATAACCGTACATCACTGGCTGTGATTATAAATGACGCAGATTCCCAGAAGACACTGAAACACACGCATTCAAACTCAAGCTGCGGCAGTATCTCCTTGGTGACACCGACTTACAGAAGGCGCCCGGCTGCCCTGTGCACGCTGTCTGGTTGATTTTCTTGCTGCAAGCAATTAAGGCTTCAAAATACACTTTTTATTATACGTAAAGCTAAATTTATTAAAAGTCATTTATACCGAGCTAGAGCTTCGCTGATAACTGAATTAGTAGGCATGCGGCAATTTTTCTTTACCCAAATGTGTTTTTTATTAAAGTGGAAAAAAAAAACCCCACAAATTTTTAAAATGCAAATTACCCTTAATTCATTCCATGCACCTAGTTCTTATCTAAATCACTGTTGGAGGGAGGACTGGTCGCATCGCCTTTCTTCTGTTAGGGGACTGTGACTCTGGGTTTGTGTGGCAGCCTCCTGAAACCGTAGCTCCGAGGAAACAAACACTGGCAGCGGGTGTTTCTAATCTCGCCTAAGCGGGGACAGAAACCCAGCTGGAGGAGTTATGCCACTCACGCCTGTGACCTGGCTGTAAATTCTGATTTTCCAAAGTTTATGTTGAGTATCTTTTTAAACGGCTGGAAAGCTTTACCAGGGCCCTGGTGAGGATACCGACATTTGTTATTCTAGTGATTGGATCTAGAAAACGTTATGCATGTCTCTTTGAAGAGTCTCACTACACAAGGTTAAAATCTGGTAAGAAAGCAATCTATTAAAACTGAGTATTAGGCCAGGTGTGGGGGCACACGCCTGTAATCCCAGCACTCAGGAGGCTGAGACAGGAGGATCCCTGCCGAGTTCTAGGCCAGCCTGGGCTACAAGGCGAATTCAAGGCCAGCTTAAACTGCAGACAGAAACTCTGGCTCAAAAAGACCAAAAGAAAAAAAAAATATTGAGTATTATGGCCAGGTACAGGCCTGAAATACCAGCACTCAGAGGCTGAGGCAGGAGGATTGTGAGTTTGTGGCCAGTGGGGACTATATAGTGATACCATGTCTCTACAAACAAACCCCTAATATTTATATTACCAATCTGAGTATTCTATAACCAGAAGATACTCTTTAATATCTTTCAACCAGAAACTAGTTCATATAAGGGGTAGGGTACAGCTCAGTGTTAATGCAGGTGGCCAGCATGCCCAAGGCCCTGGGTTGGTAAAAGAAGGAACACCAGAGAGAGTTCATCAATCTCTAGTTAGTTCATAGGACTCCTCTGTCCTTCACTTTATGAAGATAAATTAGTAAAACTATACAAAATTCAAGCCAACAGCAAGGCCTACAGATACAGGCTTCAGACGCAAATTCTTTGGGAACATTTTTTCTAATTTTCTTTCCTCCAGGATTTAATTTTACCTTTTTCAATGGTAACACTTGGTGAGCTCTGGTTTTAACCCCTGCAGACACATGCTTCTCTATAGATGCCGATCAATGAAGTTTATTCAAATAGCTGAGCTTAGTTCCTGTGTAACTGAGCTTTTGCTAACAGCATTAATTTTCCAAGCAGAAGCCATCAAATTGTCTCTGAGCAGAAGCCACATACCACAGATAATTTCTAATTGGTACAAAACTGCTTGCATTTACAAGGCGACAGGCCAACATGAGGTTTTATTCAGAAAAGGTATCACTGAAATGTTCGGCTCTGCTGTGATCACTTACTGTCAACCCTCTGCAACTGATCAGCTGACAGTGGATCCATCTGCCATGTCTGCCCTCTCCCTGCTAATCAGAAACCTTAAAAACCAGATCATCAGCACCCGAGCCTCGGCCCTGAAGATGGGCTCAAGCTCTTCCCGGAGCAGCAGGAGGCCGACCAGGGCTCTGGCTCCCGTCTCTTACATCTAAACAGCCTTCCGTGCACACTGTGATAAGCAGATCTTGCTGGCTGCTGGATCTAACTTGAGGCTAAAAAAGTGAAAACTAGCATATTGCGCCTCACGTACCACAGAGGAACAGGAAGAGACATTTGTCCAGAGCGTGATTTTTTTCCCCCATTAAAAAAGCAAATTAGAATCAGATTGGCAAAGAGCCCACTGACTTCATTCACTTACAGGAGACGACAGATTTCTAACCGAAGCTGACTGGACCCCACCCCACACACTGGGAAAAAACATAACCTACTCCACCCAGTCTCAGGGTGCTGCAGGATTCCAGCCCTGGAGGGGCTCCCCCACATTCCCTCTCGCACGTCCAAAACAGCCACCAGCCGAAATGGAGCCCGCTACCAAGGCAGCCACATGAAGTGACCATAGCATCAGCGCTTGGAAATACCTACCATCACCACTGCACTGCTGTCAGGAAAACTGCTTTTAAAGAACCACATAGGAAACTTGAAAAGAGAGACTCTTTCACTTAATTATTCAACCAAAAAAAAAAAAAAAGATTTGGCTTTGCTAAAGCGTGGCTACTCCTTGGCTCCGTCATTCTTAAAAATAATTTATGTAAAGCAGGCTTTTCCCTAAATACACTGTGTTGCATGCACACACTGACGACGGTATTTGCATACAGGGAGAACATGCACTGATACACACATGGTAAAAACTTAAAAAATATGGACTGCATAAATCAGTAGCTGATTTTAAATATCCACCAACTTAAACAGATTTGTTTTCAATTTCTGAGTTCCTCAGGTAGAAAAGATCTTTCCGGCTGGCTGTGGTTCTGGAAGATGTTTATACTCCGCCGAGTATGCTGAAATGCTTCCCACATAAACAAAGAAAGGGAGGCCCCAGGACGTTGGTATTCTAACCTCGCCTTTGCTATTAAACATCTACCCGACAAATGTGACAGCACGGGCAGAATCAGTCTGTCATGCTACAGTAAACATGATATTTTGTGTGCTGCCCGACATTTTTTCTCATGAATATAAGTCGCCTGCCATTTATTATGAGATTTTTCCCCGATTGACACCCCATTATGTATATTCAGTCAAGCTCAAAGGAGATTTCGAGTGATCAATACACTATTTGTGCTGAAAGTCTATTAGCAGCTCTAGCGATAAGCTCTGCAGAGAAACAAAAATAGAAGTGGTATTTAGTGAACTGAATTACACAGAAATCCATGTTCTGGGCAAGGGGGCAGAGACAGGTAGACAAAAAAGCAAGGGACAAGAGGAGATAGATGTTTGTTCTAATAAAAATCAGCTTTCTGAGACTGATTGCTAGCAGAATATATTAAATGCCTGAAATGCTTTAAAAAATGTTTTTAAAAAGCTTTAAATTACAGGCTGAGGTCTCCAAAGAGGTAAGCAGGGACCAAAGCCAGCACGGGTCCCTGCTTAAGGAAGCAGCTCTTGGCATGCACAAAATGGAGAAGGCAGATCCGGCCTTGGAGAGAGATCCAATCCCGCACCATCCACTGCCTTCAGAGGACAGCAAAGGCTTCCCACACAGTGGAGCGCTTTGCATGTCACAGCTTCCACGCATGGACCCTAAGAGCACGACCTTCCTCAGCTGGGCTGCAGTACTGGGGCTATGGTTGCGGCAGGATGGTAGTAACCCCAGGACTTCATCTGGCCCCCAAGAACTCTGCTCCTGAGCCCCCTTGTCAAAGCTTTCTGCTTGAGCCCAGGAAGAACACGAAAGGCAGGTGGGACCTCCCAGAAATCTGTGACATGTGGGGAGGTGACAATTCAGCACTACCCAGACATGACAGGTGCACGTTCTATACCATGGGAAACAGCAGGCAGGAAGACCAGAGGACGCCCATCCCTGGCGGTGACGGGGCATGGATGAAGTCGCCTAACTGCGAAATACAGCTGTTCCCGTAGAGTACTATTAGCCCCTCGCCCCAGAGGTGGGACAGTCTCCTCCTAGGCCCTGATGAGCCTGCAGTCTTGAGCAGAGGCATGAAAAGGGGGAGAAGCGTCGGTACAGACCTCTGGAATTATCGCTATGTAATTATTTGGTTTGCTGCACTTACATTTTGAGAGCCCCTCTCACGTAGAAGAGCAGAGTGGAGATGCACTGGACCGGAGGAAGGCACACCTGTAAGACCGAAGGATTTAGATCATTAGTGGCACAGAGCTGCAGTGATTGGCCCAAGGGAACTGCATTCTGCACTACATCTGGACGAAAGCGGTATCGCATGATAGTTTGAGTCCTAAAACCCAGAGCGGGGCCACTCTTAAATCAACACCTAGAAGGCGACGTATGGCAGAGAAGGGGCTTCGCTTCTTTGTAAAACCCACTGGATTCATTTGCTGCTTCTTTCTATGGTCTCGAGTCCTGGGACACCCAACAGAACCAGAGCCCAACAGCCAGAGACAAAAGCCAGCCTCACCACGGAGCCTCCTTAACACGGAAAACGGAACCATCTTAAACAGCAATTCTTGACTGTGTAGGATGAATGTATGTGGCAAAATGTGCACACCAAAGCACATTCTTGAATTGCACAGAGATGTATGTGCAAGTATTTACTGGCTGGCACATAAATTCAAAGGAGAAGCAATTTCCAAATTTTTTTTGAAGGCCACGCCCTACTGTCGCAATTTAACATGTACGCTGAAAACATGTAAATACCTTCATTGTTAGATTTGTGTAACTAATGATGCCACTGGCCCCATGACCCCTTGCAGTACGTAGATTGACGAGTCACATGTTCTGTAAATTGCTTATAAAACACACAGAATGTGACTTTAAGAGGAAAACGTAGATTCTTGGAGTCCACGTCTGCCCCTCCCGGCCTGCGACATTGTCCAGCGTCCTGAAAAAGTGCAGTGTGCATTGGCACCACCTCTTGTGGCAAAAAATCGTAACGGTGGCAGGTTCGAGAGAGCCCAGAGTGTATTCAGCCGGCTTGCTCACTGCCCTGGGGGCCAGGGCTCTGGAAGGCTCCGCAGGCAACGCCGCAGGCATGTTTACTGTTGGAATGCGTAGGGGTGGGGGGGACTGTTCTGGAACCTTCACACACTGCAATTACTGTGCAACCAGCACAGCTAACTTCCACGAGATGATTACCACATATCCTAGCAAAAGACCCTCAGTGTCTGAGCAAAGCACCCAGGCTGTCCTCTCAATTCGATGCCTGCAGCTGCCCTGGAATTTGATTTTAGAATGACCGCAGTCACAGGCAACGTAACCTGATGACTATCTGTTCGAAGCCTTGAAGGTGCCAGCACTTGCAGGTGTGTGCTGTGGATTTAAGGGCGTGGGTAGGGGATACAAGATGGTTCTAGCAGCATGGAACTCACATGATTAGCCTGGTGGACAACAGGCAGTGGACAATGACCTCAGACTGGAAAACCACTGAGCTATTCCCTGCTGGTCACTATACTCAGATTCAGATAATGCTTCTGCTCCTTCCAGCTGCCAGGTGAAAACTATCATTTCCTCTGCTTTAAATAACTTATCTTAAAAACTGGATGGCAATGTCAAGTCAGTATCTTCCTGAAAAAAAATTTTTTTTAAATAAAAGGAAAGAAAATTGTATCTCTCTTGCTTTTGGTCAGACCCACTCTCTGCAACAGACGTGGGCGAGGCTGGCTATGACGATAATAAATTGTGAATTCCTAATGCCCCCTTCCTCCAGAGCAGCTTGAAACATTTTCTTTCCCTTAGATCTGAAATGCAATCTCCTTGCCTTTCGGTAGAAATGGCCTTCCTCTAATCTGACGTGCTATGCCTGAGTTCTGTGGGAAGGACCGCGCAGGAGAGGGTAAGTTCATTCATCTATTTCTTGGTCCAATTCCATATCTCTGTCCTTGCTCAGATACCAGGGGCTTGGCTATACCACAAGCTGGTTTATTCCATGCATTACCTAAGAATGAGCCTCGTCTTCCTACAAATAAAAAAACTTTCGAAGAAAATTTGACAAAGAATACTAAAGCAAAAATAATTTTTGTTGGCCTCATGATATGTATGCTTTGATATTTGTCTCTCCAATCATGCATCTTAGGTCCAGGATCTGAAAATTCATAAGCAGCTCTTGCTTCGTATTTTTTTTACCCATCAAAATAAAACTCTCGAAGTTAAATAGATATTATAACCAGCTGACAAGTGAAATGGAATAACGCAGTGCTTTCAAGACCTACCTATGGATCAAAGCCTAACCTCCAAAATGTTAGTAATTATTTCAAGCACGATAACACCCAGGCTGAGACACTGCCCCCCCACCACCACTGCAATTGTCGAGTTCCTTTCCTGGTCTTTCATGCAGATGCTCAGAAACAGGGTGGGGCTCCCTGGTCTTGCAATGCAATGTTCAGGCAATCTGTGTTGTAAAGAAAACTCAATGCATCCTTCATATTCCGGTTTCCCCAGCATCTTTCACAAACGCCTTGAAAACATCAAGTTGCAAAGAGTGCCACAGTTTCTAATGTTGCAGTTTGGATGAAAACCTTTGTGTCAAAGCAGACATGCTCGGCACAAGCCCGGAAGGCAGGCATGGAATAAAGGTAACAAGTCAAGGAATCCATACAAACCTTCCCGGAGAAGATACAAGAAGGAGACCAGCTTGTTCATTGATGGACATCTCTGCTGACGCTTAAATCTGCCTTATTATTATTATTATTTTCCTTTTGCAAGTACAGTTCAAGTCTGCAAGTCGAACCCGAGTCTGCCAACCTGTGCTGTCGCCCTTATGAGTCAGCAGGGCACGGAGCAGTTCCGACACGGTGCAGGTGGAGCCCACCAGGGACAGCTGCCTGGGGACACACCCATATTACCAGCCCTCGCTTGGATTCTTTAACCGTCATCGCGGTGCCAGGAGGTGTCTGACCTCGAACTTGCATGGAACGCTGCACCCTTCCCCCTCCACCTGCAAAGACAGGCTCCACGGTGCAGGCTCCAACCCTTGCACTCCGTTGAGTGCAACTGGATCAGGGCTAATTTCTTCCTCAATGGGCCACTCCAGCCTCGCTTTCTCTCCAGTCTGCACACTATCAGCTTGACATTCTGTTCAGTGGCATATGACAAATCAAATTGGCCATCACTGCACTCATCAAAGCAGGATGTTTTCTGTTTCCCAAGCCTGCTTCTTCCAGTGCTGTTACGACCACGGACACACTGAAAAAGGCCTTTCGTCCCAAGCCCCCTGGTTTCCCTTAGAGGGGGAAGACAGGGTGGTAAGAAATAATGAATGGATACAACTCGCCCTAAAGAAAGGAGCGCAACACGGTAGCCCTGCAGCCAAGGCACAGCTTCCAACTATGATTTAAATGCCGACACCTTTAATTTAAAGCGTTCATCCCCTCAATGTAGATACCAGCTCTGAAAAACTTTACCACAACACCCAGGCCACTCTTTTTCACAGCGCTTTGCGTGAATCAGCACTTTTAATACTAATTTCTGCTGAAAAGTTCAAAGGTAAAGGGCTGTTTTCTGGGTGCCTGAAAGCCTCGCCCTCTCCTGACCGAGCCACCTGCGCTTCTGCGACTGCAAGGGTGCAGCAGAAACGCCGGGGTCCCCGCTCCCTGCCGCAACCTCCTGAGCCCCCGCAGCGCCTTCGGCCGGCACCTGGGGCTCCAGGGACCGAGCGGACGGCCGCAGGGGCTTCGCCCCACGGTGGGCTGCTCCTCCCCAGCAGCCGCACACACACGCAGCCGGGCGCGCTCGAGTCCCCCGCCTGCCCCCGTCCCCGCAGCTTGCGCTCCCACCTGATGGGTCTCCCAACCTTTGTCCAGCACCTCGAGACCGGCGTTTCTGGAAGCCCTTCCCCCAAACCCAGGCTCGGGCAGGAGCCGGGGTGGGGCAGAGACCAGAGGCCAGGGAATCGAGAGACCTCGGACTCTGGCAGCGAGCTGGGCACACGCATCGCTGGGATCCTCGGACCCCGAGGTTCCCCAAGTGTCCCGCACAGTCCACGCAGCGCCGGACACTCACCTGGCCAGGCGCGTCCCAGCCTCGGCGGCCTCCGACCTTGGCAGGCGAGTCCCCGCGCCGGGCCGGGCGCGCCCTGCGGGAGCCGGCGCCCAGCAGCCAGGATCCGGAGCAGCGCGCGCCCCGGGTCCGCGCCGAGCCCGAGCGAGCGGGCGAGGGCGCGGGCGGGGCCATTTGTAACCCGGCAGACGCTACCACCGCCCTTCCTCGCGGGGGGCAGGGGCGCGCGCAGGCGTCAGGTGACGGCTCCCACCCCGCGCCGCCGGCCGGGTGGTTCCTGCCCGGGAGGAGCCCCCTGGCGCGCGCTGATTGGAACTCCCGCCGCCGCGCGGGGGCGGGACACGTGACCGGGGCGGGCCGCCCCCTCCCCTGGGCTCAGGGCACCCCACCTTCCTCCCGGAAAAGCCGGGGGACACAGGGAGGTGGGGAGCGCGCGGGCGCGGGAGAGCCGCCCAACCCCTCGCCGCAGTGCCGGCGACAGCCAGCCCGGGTTCGCCGGGCCAGCCGGCCGCAGGACCCGCCCGCAGGGTTGCGGGCGCACGCAGTGGAGACCCCGCACCCCGGGTTGCCTGCGCCTCCCCCCTCAGTATGCACCCCTAGGAGCTCGCGGCATCGCCCGGGTTCTGACCGCTCCCGGGTGGACACGGGGACTCTGGCTGCAGCCGGGGAGGTGGCACCGCAGTGTGGCCGCAGGGAGCGGGCGTCTGCAGAGGCGAGGGCGGGCGCGGGCGCGAATCCGCTTCGCAGCGCCCGTAACGCGCAGTTAATAAAGGTCAAATTCGAGCACCTGAGCTGGGCGCGGAACCCGGCTCTTAATCCCCTACGGAGCCCTGCTTCGCCCCAATGTGACAGATCCCGGGCCGGCCCTGCAGAGCGCCGCAGCCCCGGACCCCCCTCCGCGGCCGCGCCCTCGGTTGCAGGACCAAGAATGCGGTGTCACGTCCGCTGCGCCCTAGCAGTGTCTGCGCCAGTTCCGAGCGCGTGGGCCCGGCCCAGGCGCCGGCTCCGCTGGGCTTAGGGGAGGGTTCACTGCACCTCTGCAGTGCGAGTCTGTCTCCCTTCAAACTTCTGTCCCCCGAGTTCTGTGCACGACATGGGCGAGGACGCGGTTCCCACCGAGCCGCCAGGCGCTGCGCTGGGCCGGGGGCACCGGTGAGGCTGGGGAGGGCGCAGGCCTACAGTCCCGAGCCCGGGAGCTCCGACCTCCCCCCCTCCAGCCGGTCGGACAACCGCCCTTCGCCCCAGGGGGCCTTTCCAGTGGCAGTGGGATTCCGAAGGGCCACACCCGGGTGCTCGCACTTGGGCCTTGCCAGGTACAGGACAAGTGTCCTACAGGCTCACCTGGAAAGGGGTCGCCCAGAAGGCAGGCCAGAGAACCCCGAGGGCGCCAGAACCGGTTAGCTGCTAGTGGGGGAGGCCAGGTGGTGACCGCTGTGGAAAGAGGGGGCTGTTCCACGGCTCTGCAGGTGGACACCCCGCCACCCTTGAGCCCCCACCCCCACCCCTCCAAACCAGAGACCGAGGGACTCTCATAAAGGAAATCTCATAAAAATCTCGAAGTCGGGGGAGGTGGAGGAAATAGTTTTCAAAAAATAACGCCTCTTTAATAAGAGAGATGGGTACGTTTTGCGTCTCCATTTGTTGACCTCAATGTTAACGCCGTAAACTAGGAGAACAGGACAGGAGAACTCCAGAGTTCAGGGTGCCACAGAATTTTCAGTTAAGGCAGCATGCCGTCCCCACCCCGTGTCTCTGTGCAGCTACGTCGGCGAGGATAAGGTCTCTCCCTCGCATGGAGGACACCGCGGGACCTGTATCGGCCCCGCCAGGGCTGGTGATCCAAGCAGGTCCGCCAGGTGTCCGAGTTTAAAACCTCTTCTGCAGATTCGACGTCGAGATGGCAGAGAGCACCAGGCCTCGTGCAGATGGGTTTTAACTCGAACTCTGGGCCAGTTTTGCTGAAAGCTGTGTGGCGCGACTGGGGACCGCTGCCCAGTCCTCGCGCCACGCGCCCACGGCGCCACGGGCCCAGGCGCTGTCCTGGGGGAGCTGGGTGAGGGCCACCGACTCACTGGCCAGGACCCGGGCCGAGTCCTCTTGGCTCCTGGCGGGGAGCACACAGGGGTCACGGGCAGGGTCTCCTAGTTCTTCCATCTCGGTCACGCACAGCCTCCGAGGGGACCGAGTGACCCTGACCAGGGCACGCGGGGTTGAGGGTGTCGCCGAGCCTTCAGCGTCCTCAAGTGGTGCTAGCCAGGTTTACGGAGGAGACGCCGTGGTCTGGGGTGGCCACGCCTTGAGGCTGTGAGCCGCGGCCTCCAGGCGCAGTGAGGTTTGTAACCCGAAGGAGGCCGGTAGTGCCCGCGCCGTGGTGTGGGCTGGGCAGGGAGGTCAGCGGCACCTTGCGGGAAGGCAAGGCGGGAGGGCCCTCGATTTAGATGGGGCTCCCAATCCCTGGCTGCAGCTCCACCCCGGTGGCCTCGACTCCCACCGCGCCGAGGTCGCAGTCCGGAGGTCACCTGGTGGCCTCCTGCACCACCGGCGGGACCCGCCCTCGTCCCTGCCCACGCCCCTCTTCCTTCTGCTCCTGGAGCACCAGGACCGCAGTGCCCCCGCCCCGACCACACCCCAGGTGCTCTCCCCACCGCGACGGCGACCGCCCCTGCCGCTACACCCCCTGCAGCCGCAGGGCCCCCGCCCTCGTCCCCGGTTGGCTGCGGTGCGTCCCCCGCGGCGCCTCCGCCTTGACCCCAGGCCTGGGATTTGGCCACTCGGGAAGCCCCTTCCTTCATCCCCGGACAAAGCCCTCCGCGTCCCGGCTTCCCACGCAGCAGAGGGAGCTGCCCGGGCTCGGGGAGGGGCGCGCGTGGGGAGCTCCCGGCCCCGGTTGCGGGGCGCGCACCACGCTGCAGAGAGAAGGCGGGCGGCGCGGCGCCTCCACGCCCACGTGCCCCGCGTGTGCGCGCCCGGCCTGCAGTGCTGCCCGGCGGCGCCGCGGAGGTTTCCGGGCGGCCCCACCCTCCCGCGTCCGCGGCCGGGGCGATGTTGCTGCAGCCCCCAGCCGCCGCGCTGCAGGAGGCCTCCGCACCGACCCCTCCGCACCCACCGCGGCCCCTCTGTGCGCGGTTCTCCCGGTCCGCTGCTCCCCGCAGCCCTCCGCCTCCGGGAGCCCGGGCGCCCCGGCTCCTTTTGCACGGCGCGCCCTCCCGGACCGTGGGGGACGCGTCGCCGACTCCGCTTCCCCGCGCGCTGCCCGCTGCCTCGCACCCGCGCCCACTCTGCGCACCTGAGCGCGGGAGGCCGGGCCGGCGCTGCCTCTCCGACTCCAGTCCAGCCGCGCGCTGACAGCGAGGTGAGGGCGGCTCTAAGGAGCCAGGTGGGGTCCTAACGATTGAGAGCTGCCCTCGCCTCGTGCGCGAGAAGACTTCAATGTAGTTTTAACTAGAAACACAGCTCGGAAACGTTCACACATGTAAAAAAAAAAAAGTGAACGTATTTTGAGGTAGCTGTGGATTCACCAGCAGTTTTAAGACCTAACGTGGGGAGCTCTGTGCATCCCTTACCAGGTCCCCTTAATGGTAACCACGCTGGGAACCGTGGTACAAAATCACAAGCAGGGTGTCAGCGTGGAAACCATCCCTGCCTGCCCCCCCGGGAGTGTGGGTGTCCCCACTGCCGCCCCCACACCTCTCCGCACCCTCCGCTGCCTCCTCCCTTTTCCTCGGTAGTTAGCTCTGCACAATTCTTTCCAAATGAAATTCCACGTCCCCCCCCCGTCCCCCCTCCACTGTCAAGATAAAGAACCCAGCACATTTCCTCGTGTCTTTCATAACTACACCTCCCTTGAGGCGGGAGCCCCTTTCCCCAATTTTGTCATTTCAAGAATGTCAAATAAATAGAATTATTGTCTATTAATGTGTTCTTTTGGATTATCGTTTTTGAGTCCACATAATTCTCTTGACATTCATCTGAGTTATTGTCATTTGTGGTTGATTCTTTTATATTACCAGATAGTACTGATGTGTACAGGTGCCCACACGGAAATGTAGTTACTTGTAAGACTTCGGCTGTTACAAACAAGGCTGCTCTAAACGCCAGTGTCCAGGTTTCTGTGGGAACATGAGCCCTCTCTGGGGATAAGTGCCCAAGAGGGCAATTTCTGGGCCACCTGCTTACCACAAACTTCCATACTCTTCAGGACGCCTATGCCATTTCACATTCTCCACAGCCATGGAGGAGCCAGTTTCTCCTCATCCTTGCAGTTTTGGGTGGTGGTACTTTTTTTTAAATTTTAGCCACGCGGATAGATGTAGTACTATCTCAAGGAATTTTGCAGTTCTCTGGTGGCTAACGATGCTGATCAGCTTTTTTATGTGCCTGTTTGCCGTACCTCTTTCGTTTTTTCTCTTTGTAGAATGTCTGTTCAAGCCTTTGCTCATAACCTAGTCAGAGTTGTGTTTGTTCACTTGTGTTCTGCTGTGGCACTTTGAGGAGCTCTTCATACATTCTACAGCAAGTCGGTGGAAATCATATCATGGATCCTCTCCATGTGGGTTTTTGTGGAGCATGGGCTTTCAGTCTTGATGAGAATCAATCTTTCATTGTATGGGTTTTGCCTTTGTTATCAAGTCTGAGGACTTTTGCCCATCCCTAACACTAAAGAGTCTCTCCAACTTTAGAAGTTTTATACTTTACATTCAAGTCTATGGTGCATTTTGAGCTCTTTTGTGAAATCTAGATTGAGGTGAATTTTTGCCTGTGGGAACCCAGTCACTCTAGCATTGCTGAAAAGGCTCCTGTTCCTTCTCCCTTGAATTGCTCATGCGAGTCTTAAAGAACAATGAGCTGGCACATTGATGTGGGTCTGTTTCTGTGTCCTCATTTCTGTTCCATCAATCTCTGTCTGTGCCTTCACTGCCACTTTGTTTTGATTACTGGAGCTACAGAAGCCTTAGTATCAGATAGAACGATTCTCCCACTTTGTTTTTTGAAAATTAGTTTAAATTTTAACCATTGTAGACCTTGCACTCTCCCATATACATCTTAGAGCAGGCCTTTCTTTATCTACAAAAACAAAACAACAAAACCTTGCTGGGATTTTGCTAGAATTGCATTATCCATCCACCCATTTCGGGGAAAGCTGACTGTTCTAAATAGAGTCTTTATGAATATGGTATAGCTCTTCATTCATTTAAGCCTCCGCAGAAACCTTTCATCAGCATTTTAGAATTTTCACCATATAGAACTTGTTCATGTTTTTTTTAGATGTATACTTAGGGATTTAAGCGATAATAAGTGTTCCTGGATTTTAAGTTTTCCACATGATCATTGTTAACGTGTAGAAATGCACCTGTTGGATCTTGTATCTTGTGACCATGTAGAATTTATTTCTCACTTCTAAGAGCTCTCTATGTAGACAATCACGTTACCTGATTACAGGGTTGTTGCAGTCTATGTCGAGAATGTCCCCCAAGCTCACACGTGCTCACAGGCAGTTTCCGTGGAAGGTGACTGGGTCATGGTGGCATTGTTCTCATCGGTGGAATCTCACAGGTGACATTAGCTGGAATCTCACAGCTAATACTGCTATAGAAAAGGAAGGCAGGCCCGGTTGGGAGAAGTGGCCATTGGAAGAGGGTCTAGCTCCCTTTCTGGCTCTCCTTTCCCTGTTTCCTGACCATCCTAAGGTGGGCAGCTTTGCTCTGCCAGACCCATCTGCCATGCCTTTCCTGTCTTGGGGCCAGCCAACTACAGACTGAAACATGGGCCAAGATAAATCTGTCCTTTAAGCTGTGGGTGTTGGATTGTGTCTCAGTGTCAAGAAAGTAACTAAAACATGGGCCAGTTTTACTTCTTTCTTTCTGATCTGTATGCCTTCTATTTTTTTTTTTTTCTTGTCTTATTTCAGTGGCTAGAACATCCGGTACTATGTTGGAGAAGAGTGGTGAGACAGCTTTGATTTATTCCTGGTCTTAAAAGAAAAATACAGTCTTCTACATTGAAGTATTTTAGCTGTTGGTTTTTTGTAGGTGCTTTTAAAAGAATCAAGAAGAGGAAATTTTCCTCTACTCCTAACTTGCTTAGAGTTTTATAACAGGTAGGAGTTAGATTTTGTCAAATTCTTTTCTACATCAATGGATATGATCCTATGATATGGTGAGTTGTTATCACTGATTGATTTTCAATTAGTGAACCCAACTTGTCCACCTATAATAAATCCCACTCAAATATTTATAATTATAATATTTGGGTTCAATTTTGGTGAGGATTTTTACATTCAAGTTCATGAGAGATATTGATGTGACCTTCCCCTCTCATTTTGTTGTTTAGTTTTGGTATTTGAGCTCCATAAAATGAATTAGGAAGGTTTTTCCTGTTCTGTTTTCTGGAACAGATTTTATAATATTTCTGGTAACTCTGGAAAAAAATAAACTTAAATTACAAATTTACTTACTGACTACAGGACAATTCAGACGATCCAGTATTGTTGGCTGAGTTTTAGTAGTTTACAGTTGTAGGGAAATAGGCTTTTCTAAGTTGTAAAATTTCTTCCAAAGAGTTGAGCATGAAGTTCCCTGCATCATTTTCTTCCTCTTCGGTGAGTGTGGGACCTGCAGAGTTCCTTGTTTTCATCCCTGATATTGATGACCTGTGTCTTCTCTCTCTTAATTTTTGTTAGTCTTTTTATCAATTCTCTTGATTTCATTGAGAACTAGCTTTGTTTCATTTCTTTTTCTCTATTGTGTTCTTATCATCAATTTCATTACTTTTGCTTTTTATTTTCCTTTTCCTTCTGTTACTTCGGATTTATTTTGCTGTTCTTTTCTAGTTTCTTGGGGTAGGAACTTATATTACTGGCTTAAAAATTTTCTTCCCTTTATTAGTGCTATCAATTTCCCTTTTGGCACTGCTTTAACTGTGCCTCAAAATGTTGGCAGGTGTTTTCATTATTATTCAGTTATATTAAAATATCTTCTGAGACTTCTTGGACCCATGGTTTGTTTATAAGTGTATTGTTTAAATTCTAAGTATTTGGAGATTTTTCTATTTTTTTGCTGTTGATCCTAGTTTGGTTCTGTTACAACAGAGAATACACTCTAAATTATTCATTTATTTTAAGTTCCTTTCGGTTTGTCTCATGACTCAAGATGGAGTCTATCTATGAGATATTTTCATTTCAGGACCTTTTGAGAATAATATATCCCCTTCTGTTGTTGGATGAAGTGTTCCAAACATCAGCTAGATTCTAGTGGTTCATGCAGAGAAATAATGAATGAAAACTTTCTAAATTTGTAGAAAATGCTAATGTTGAGGTATGGGGGGGGTACAGTGATCTATAACCAAATGAAAATCAAAAAGTGCTAAGACACATAATAACTATCAAAAATCAAAGACAATGTAAAAGTCCTGGGAGCCACAAAGAACATGAAACATTATACACAAGGGAATATCAGTACAGCTATCAGAAGATTTCTCAGCAGTAACCCTGCAGGACAGGAGAGAATGGAGCAATATAGTTAATTTACTGAAGAAAAACATACTGCTAATGAAGAGTACTGTACCCGCCAGAGCTGCCTGTCAGAAATGGAGAAATAAAATGGTACCATATGTGGTAGTTAATTGACTGTCAATATGAGTGGAAACGCACAGCTGATCTGAGTCAGTGTGGCTGTCAGAGCACATAAAAGAAGAATGGGAGGGAAGGATTTCAGCTGATTTTCCTTGGAAGAGCTTCATTATTCTGCTTTTCTTTGGAGGGGCTTTGGCTGTTCTCTTTGACCGCTGGTCTTTGCCTTTGCCAAAGATGGCTGCTGTTCTCTTTGAAGGAGCTCTGGTCTTCCCCATTGCCTTGGGTGTTGTCTTTAGGTGCAGATTCTTTAGCTTCCAGCACTGGCCTTTCAGCCTGCCGGCACAGACTCTAGCCTCCAGCACTGGTCCTTGGCTTTCTGCTACAGGCCTTTCAGCCTTCCACTGCAGATTTTTTGGTCCCTTGATGTGGACCTGTATAGGATCTTGCTGTGGGCTCCAGGCCTTCAGCTAGATTCTTCAGATCTCTAGTGCATGGACAGATCTTTTGAACTCTTCTACATTTGACTCTGTGGGCAGATACTGTCAGCTACTCTTGTAAGTTCCCGTGTCCTGCATTAAATTTCTTTCTCTTGGAAATACTGACTAAAATACCACAGAAACAAAAGCTATGGGAGTTCATTACTACTGGACCTAACTTACAGGAATTGCTATAGGGAGTTGTTTTGCTTTGTTTTGTTTTTAACATATATAATAGAAAGGTTTGTAATCAATACATTAAACATATGAAAGCACAAAATTCAATGGTATAGGCAATATAAAGTCATATACAGGATAGTACTGTGATTATGACATATAAAGCAATTTTACATCTAGTACAAAGGTTAAAAGAAAAAACTATTAAAAATAACCAAAGCTAAAATTGTTAGGGAGCACAAATTACAAAGTAATGTAAATTTTGATATTGAAAATAAAATGTTACTGGGTGTGGCGCACATGCCTATAATCCCAGAATTTGGGAGGCTAAGGCTGGAGGATCACCACAAGTTTGATGTCACCTTCAGCTACATAGCAAGTTCAAGACCAGCCTGGACTACCTAGTGAGACCCTGTCTCTAAACAACAACAACAAAACAAAAAAGAAAGAAAACAAAATGTATCTGAGTAAAAGAGAAAGTTTCATCGTATGCAATGAAAGTTAGATTGTCGTCATTTTAAAGTAACCTGTTACATTGTAAGCTTCATAGAAACTGCAAAGGAAAAGTCTGTAGTGATGAAGAAAGCAGTATAAAGGATTCAAAGTATATGACTGCAGAAAATCACAAAGGAAGACAGCACAAGCAGAAGAAACAAAGTATCTACATGACAACCAGGAAAAAATTACAAAAGCATAATAAAAAGTCTAGCTATTAATAGTTACTTTGAATAGGAGTAGATTAAATTCTTCAAGAAAGCTGTGGCACGACTGAATGAATAAACAGACAAGACCCAACTGTAGGTCACCTATGAGAGTCTCATCTTACTCTTAGTAACATATATAGACTAGAAGCAAAAGGATGGAGAAAGATACTCCAAGCAAATAGTAACCTAAAGAGATTAGGTTGGCTATACTTGTATCATAATAGAAATAAAGACTTTCAGTCAAGAACATAATAGAAATAAAGACTTTCAGTCAAGAAAAGACTTTCAGTCAAGAACTATAGGAAGCAGGGACTGGGGGCATAGCTCAGGGACACAGTGCCTGCCTGGCAAGCACAAGGTCCTGAGTTTGATTCCTGGAACCAAAAACAAACAGAACTATAGGACACAGAGAAAGACATTATGTAAAAATAAAGGGATGGATTCATCAAAAGGATATAACAAGTAACAAATATATGCCCACTTGACATCAGAGTACCTAATATACAGCATATGTTAAAGGACCTGAAGGGAGACAGATTCTAGTACAAAAAGAGTGGGACTTTAATACCCCACTTTTAAAAATAGACCATTCAGGTAGAAAATCTAGGAAATATTAGACTTAAACTACACTTACACTAAGTGGACCTAATAGACATACACAGAATATTCCATCAAAAAATAACAATCTGCATTCTACTCAAATACAGATGGAACATTCCTCAGGAAGATTACATTTGAGGCTACAAGTTTGAACAAGTATAAGAGGGTTGAAATCATTTTAAGTATCTTTTCTGATCACAGTGGTATGAAACTAGAAATCAACAATAGAAGAAATATTGAAAATTTCACAAATATATGGAAATTTATAACTTGTTCTTGAATAGCTCAGAGAAGAAATTGAAAGAGAAATCAAGAAATATCTGCAGATAATTAATGATGAAAACCCAACATACCAAAACTTGTGGGACGCAGAAAAACAGGTTCAAGAGAGAAACTTATAAACACCTACATCAGAAAAGAACAAATATCTCAAAGAAATAATGTTATATCAGGTTTTCAAGGAACTAGAAAAAACAAACTGTCCTGTAAGTTAGCAAAAGGCAGAAAACAAGGATCAGATTAGAAATAAAAGAAACAGAACTCAGAAAAACAATATAAAACAATTGATGACACTAGAAGTTGTTTTTTTTTTTTTTTTAAGATGAGGGGAAATTCTTAGGCTAAGAAAAGAAAGATGAGAAAATCAGAAAGGAGAAGAAAAGATATAACCGATAGCCAGAAACACAGTGACTAGCAGCTGTTAACCATAAATGACTATATGCCAACAAATCGATTAACCTAGAAAAAAAGTGTGAATTCCTAGACACATAAAGCATCAAAATAAAATCATGAGGAAGTAGAAAATCTGACTAGACTAACAAGTAATATTGAATCAGCAATACAATATTTCCATCAAAGGAAAACCCAGGTCCTGATAGCTTTACAGGTGAATTCTAACAACTGCCTAAAGAACTAATACTAACCCTCTCCAAATGCTTTAAACAATTAAAGTGGAAGGAATAGTTAGAAATCTGTTTTATGAGGCCAGCATTACTTTAGTAGCAAGGCCAGAAGACATCATAAGGAAAGAAAATTACAATTCAATGTAATGGAAGAATATAGATACTAAAGTACTCTACAAAATACTAAAAATATTCAATGGCACATGGAAAGGATTCTTCACCGTGACTAATTGGGATCTATGCTAGGAACACAAGGATGGCTTGACGTGAATAAATCAACAAATGTAACACATGCTATTAACAAAATGGACAGTAACCACATGACTACCTCATTAGATGCATACAAAGCATTTCATCAAATTTAACATCCTTTCACAACAAAAAGTCTTGACAAATTAGTGAATTAGTGACAAATTGGTATTAGTAATACTGACAAATTAGGAAGAATATGATTCAATATAATAAAGGTCACAGCACACATTATACTCAAAGGTGAAAAGCTGAAACTTTTTCTCTAAGATCAAGACCAGGACGAAGATGTTAGTTTCACCACTTCTATTCAACATTGGATTAGAAGCTCTTGAAAATCAGGCAAGAAAAGGAAAAGAGAAATCAGAAAGGAAAGGTGAGATTGTGTCTGTTTGTTGATGGCATGATTCTATGTAGGGAGAAAACACTAAGGAAGCTGTTAGAAATAATAAAGGAACAAAACTCAAAACCAACACAGTGAATTCAGTAGTGATTCTACACATTGACAGTGAATTATCTGAAAAGGAAATCAACACTATATATAATAGCTACAAAACAAAAAAATCCTTTGAAATAAATTTAGGCAAGGAGATGAAAGATCACACACTAAAAACTATAAAATTGATAGTTGACAGATTAAAAGAATTAATATTGTTAAAATATCCACATTACCCAAGGTGATTTACAGATTTCATGTGATTATTATTAAAATTACAATGTCATTTTCACATAAATAGAAAAAACTGCCCTAAAATTCACATGGAACTGGGGAAAAAAAAGACAGAAAGCCTTGAATAACCAAGGTAATCTTGAGGAAAAAAAGTTAGAGGTATAAGCATCACACTTTCTGATTTCAAATTATATTTCAAAACTATAAAAATAGCATCATACTGCATATAAATAGACATCACCAATGGAACAGAATATAGAGTCTAACATGAACTTATGTTTTTACAATCCATTGATTTTTAGCAAAGATGTCAAGAACACACAACTGGGAATAAATGGTATCTTACTTGATCCCCAAAAGCTTGGGAACAAAGGTAAAAGTAGACAAATGGAGTTTCATCAAACTAAAAACTTCTGCATAGCAAAGGAAATGGTTAGCAGAGTGCAGGTGTGGCCTGCAGACTGGGAGATAGGTGCAAGGCGTCCACCTGGTAGAGAGTTAACAGCCAGTATATGTGAGCAGCACAACGCAATAGCAAGAACACAAGTAATTCAATTAAAAATGGATGAAGGACCTGAAAAGACATTTTGAGAAGACATATAAGCAGACAAGAGATTTATGAAAAAAGTTTCAACATCACTCATCATCAGGGAAATGCAAATTAAGACCACAAGGAAATATCACCATATGCTTGGAAGAATGGCTATTATCCCAAAGAGAAAAAAATAGTGTGGCTGGGGCTGTGGAGAAAGGGCCACTCCTGGACAGTGCCAGAGGAATGTAAATTAGTACATCCACATGGAAGACTGTACGGAGGGTTCTCAGGATGCCTAAAAACAGAATCTCACCCTGGGTATAGAGTCCAAGGATTTGAATTCAGCATGTAGAAGAGACACCTCCAAGTTCCTTCCACCACTATTCACAACAGCCAAGACACGGAGTCAACCTATGTACCTATCATTAGAGCAATAATAATGAACACGTGGTATGTATACCCAATATCACACCAATTAGCCTTAAAAAATAAGGAAACTCTGAGTCAGGCAAAGTGGTATATGCTTCTAATCTAGCTACCTGGGAGGCTGAGGCAGGAAGCTCACAAATTTGAGACTAGCCCGGGCAATTTGAAGGCATTAAGGATGTAGCTTGGTATAGCATCCCTAGGTCAATCCCCAGTAGTGGAAAAGGAGAAGAAATTCTGTCTTTTGTAACACAGATGAACCTGGAAGAAGTGAACCAGATACAAAGGAACAGATGGCAGATGATCTCACTCATACTTGGGACCTAAAACAATCAACTCGTAGAAGCAGAGTGACTACAGGGGTGGTGGGACATGTTGGCAAAAAGGTACAAAATTTCAGCTAGATGGTAGGAAAATTGTTTTTTGGTGGGGGGATCTATGCATAGCATGGTGACTATAGTTAATCTGGTGCTTACTTCAAGATGTCTAAGAGTAAATTGCAAATCTTTCACCCTAAAAAATCAGCATTTGAAGGGATGGGTATGTAATTAAATTTTTAAAATCATCCTACAATGCATACATATGTCACAATAGTGCTTTTCTCTCCGTGAATTAAAAGCTGAGCCAAGGAGTCAACGCTGGAAATTTCACTAAGGGCAAACGGGCAGTGGGTGTCTGGAAAGCTGCTCAGTGTCACCAGCACGAGGCAGATCTAAACCGGAGTCATAATGAGACATGAATTTCACGTCTGGTGGAGTAGATGCTGTTTAAATAAAAAAAGAAATAGCAGTGGCAAAAGAAGGTGGAGGAACTGGAACGCGTACATTGCTGGTAAGAATGGAAAATCGTGTAGCTGCTGTGGACCACGAGGGCTCCTCAAGACAAATAAACTTAGAATGATGATAGATGCAGGCAGATTCATTTCGAGGTGCGTACTCCAAGGAGCTAAAAGCAAGAACTCAGCGTATACTTGTATAGCAATAATATTCACAGCCTGAATGTCTATCAACGGATGAATGGGTGGGAAAATGTGGTGTCTATGTATACGAAACATTACTCAGTCAAAAACAGGAGTAAAATTCTGTTATGTACTATGATATGAATGAACTAACCCTGAAAACATTATGCCAAGTTAATTAAGCCAGACCCAAAAGGTCAGATATTATACTGTTCCTCTTATACAAGACGCTTGGAACATATGCAGTCTTACAGACGGAAAATAAAATAGGGTTTGCCTTAAACCTGGGGGACTAGGGGATTTTGATATTTAAAGTTTACAGTTTCAGCTTGGAAATTTCCCCCAGTGGCTGTGGTGATGGATGCACGACACAATGAACACACTAACGCCACTTAACGATGGTCACAAGGTAAATTTTATGTTACGCATACTTTACTTCAATAAAAGATATTTTTTTAAAAAAGCCCTGGCAACTTAGCAACTTAGACCTTGTCTCAGAATTGAAAAAAAAAAAGTAAAAGAAAAGAAAAAAGAAAAACAATAAAAGCCTGGGGCTACTGCTTAGTGCTGCATTTTCCTAGCAGGTTCAATCCTCTGTGCTGAAAAAGAAGACACTGAAAATAGATAATGAGAGCAGATTACAGGGTCTCCAGGTGGATTCCGATTTCTCTTTCTTTTATCTGAATGCTCTGTGGGAGGTTCCGTGACCAGCCAACCCAGCCAGGTCCTTCAACATTTTTATGAATTCCTAGAATCAATTTTCAGATTTAAAATACATAACCTGTAAGAGGAATTTCCCGGCAAACCAGTTCTACAGGTTTTACACAATCAACACAATCCTTTAAAAAAAAGTCAACTGAATTGTTGGAAATGAAGCATGTTTGAAATGTAGCAGGGAACTTGGATATTGAAAAGAAATCTGCATTGAGTCCTTTTGTACCACAAAGAATCGTTTTTATAAAGAAAAAAAAATTACCTGTCATTGCTGGATATGAAAACTGACACCTACCTACCAGTTGGGGACCAAAGGCATGGGAGCCATGGAGCTTGTTCAAGGGCCCCCTTCCTCTGCAGTCTGGAAAATGGGGCGCTGAGGGTGAAAGCCAGAAAGGGGGGTGTCAGCGTCCTTCTCCACAGCTCAGTCCACCTCCTACTCAAGCGAAGTGTTTTCCTAGCAAAGAGCCCAGAGCCCAGAGCCTGAGCCTCGACCCTGTGAACGCACACATGCACCTAAGGGGCCCCCGGCTCTGTGAAGTAAGAGCTAAGAAATGGACCCTTCTTGACGGGGAAAAAAGTCTGAGAGAAAAAGTAGATGATGGATAAAATTCTCTAGTAAAATTTATTGCTAGGCCTAAATAAAGATTGGTGGTAAGATACCTTATCTGTGGCTAGATTCCTGAGTGATCAAAAAACGGATGAGAATCAGAAAGTAACATTATGCCAAGGTTTTTGTCTTAAGCTAAGGATACAATGACTGCTTCTAAAAGTTGTAGACAAACGCACATGGAAGTGTGTGTGTCTTTGTTGTGATTTAAGAATACAGCACTGACTAGAAATATAGGGGGCTTTTTTCCTTCCAGATTATTACAGGAAAAAAGATGGAACAAAGAATGTGAAATCAAGGAAAGAATGTGGGAACAGAAACAGCAACAAAGCATAAAAATATGGTAAAATGGCCCCAAAACAATTGTGCACGTTTAGATTCCCTTACTGCTTACCAATTTACAGATTAATTGGCTTAAAAATCAAAACTCATATAAGAGAAAAATGAAAAGGTAAAGTTGACAGTACAGGCAGAATTAGATGAACAATCGAAAAGTTATGAAAAATAGCCAGGGAAACAGTGAAATTGAAGGAAGAAAAAAAAGAAAACACCCATGTGGGACAGGAGCAAAATGTATTTCACCCTGGGTCAGAGGGATGCTAAGTGGGGGTAAGGAAGGGCCCAGTGACAGAATTTGTCTTGGAAGTTTCCAATGTGATCATGAAATTAAACTGGAGTGAAGAATTGATAAGAATGGTGAAGATTTTATCTCTGGAAAAGGACAGCGATGAAGCACCACGGACCCCCCTGAAGCTGCCTCGGGCACCTGCTGCTGTTCCAGCCAAGTGCGGGAGCAGCTGTGTCCTCGCGATCCACGTGAGCCCGCGTTACCCAGACATCCCCTCAAGGTTCCCCGAACTCTCAACACTTACTGTGGGGACCCAACATCACCAAGATTTCAGAAGACACAAAACATACCCACACCCCAGCAAAGAGCCTTGGTAATTAAGTGTGATACGGATGCAGGAAAAAAATGAATGGAACAGGAAAGGGAGGTCAGATACAAATTCATCTATATAAGAATTTTGCGGGGCCAGGGGTTTAGCTCAGAGGCTCAAGCACCTGCTTGGCAAACGTGAGGTCGAGAGTTCAATGCCCAGTACAAAAAAAAAAAAAGACAGTCCACTTAAGTGTGGAACACGTGGGTCAAACTGTACACACAGTTAATTTACTATACATGGGGAGAGAAATAAACTGAGATAACTACACAAGAGCATATTTGATAAATTAGATGAAACAGGTAAATTCCTTTACGTACAATTTACCTAAATAGACACAAGACGAAAGAGAAAATATGAGTAAACCTATAATTAAAGATGTCTAATTAATCATAAGCTTCCTGGCACATAAAATTTTGGCTTCAATGGTGTTATTCATAAATTCTACCAAACCTGTAAGAAATAGCACCAAACCTACACAATGATTTCATAAAACAGATGTCATAAAACTTCTTAGTTTATTTTATAAGCTAATACAACTGTAATACCAAAACAAGACACAGACATTACACAAAATATTACAGATCAAAATCCCTCACAAATGTAGACACAAACATCCTTAATAAAATATTAGCAAATTGATTCTATTATTGTACCTCAATAATAGTAATTGCACCCTGAGCAGTGTTTATCTGAGGAATAGGGGGCTAGTTTAACATTAAAAAAACTGTAAATGTAATTCATCATATTAATAAAGAATAAAACACATTAATTCTCTGAACATGTATATATGTGCGTATATATTGCATTTATGCATATATTGCATGTTATACACACATATATGTGAAATTAATTGTTTAGGAAATACATTAAAGAAAAAATCTAAAATGATATTTAAAAACTTTATACTGAAAACTATAAAAATCCTGAGATAAATTTAAGAAGATCTAAACAAATAGAAAACTCTCATGCTAATTAATTGGAAAGTTCAGTATTTTTTTAAGATGTTAATTTGCCCCACAATTAACCTATATATTTCTCTCCATTCCAATCTTTTATTACATTTTTTAATTTTTAAAATTTTTTGGGGGCTGGGGATTTAGCTCAGTAGTTTAAGCGCCTGCCTGGCAAGTGCAAGGTCATGAGTTTGATCCCTGGTACCCCCCCAAATTTTTTTTTTGGTGCTGGGATTTGAACCCATGACCTTGCACTTGCCAGCAGGCACTGTGTCGCTGAGCTATACCCCTGGCTACTCCATTCCAATCTTAATCGCAGGATATTTTTCAAAGAGAAGTTGATAACTAGATTTAAAGTGTTATATGGAGATGGAAATAACCTAAGATATCCAAAGCAATTCTGGAAGTAAATAACCCTGAGCGCTGACTTGACCGTCATGCTTACCATAATGGACGCGTTCAAGCCAAGGCGGTGGTTTATTTTCAACAAAAGTGCTAAAATAATTCTTCTGTAGGGAGGAGTGTCTTTTCGACAAATGAAACCCTAAAACTGTTTATAAGAAAACATTGAAGAATATCTTTGTGAATTAAACTAGGAAGGTTTCTTATACAGATCACAGACAGAAAGCATCAAAACTAGAAAGACTAACAATGTCTAGTGTTGGCAATGACCTAGGGGAATGAAAAGATGAGCACATGTAGCACTGCTCCTGCGACACCGTAGGACAGGCAAGAGTTTGGGGAACCATTTGAAGAGTCGGGTGAACACTGCCGGGGAAGGGTGTGAAGAAGTGCTCCAGAGTGAGGTTGAGGTTCTGTGTTTTGATAGAGTTTAGGGTGACACAGGCATACAATTCGTCAAAAACTCTAGGGATGATCATTTAATAGGTGAACATGTTGTAACATAAAAATTTAACAGTTAATGTTGACAGTGGTTAACTATACAAGTGGAAGTATTTAGGCAGAAGTATACTAATTTCTCAGATGTGCTTATAGCAAAGTCATCAAACATTAGATGCAATAATGATAGAAGAATGAAGAGACAGGTTAGAAAACATGTGTATACAATGTTAATGGCAGAATTCAGTAGCAACACACTGGCACCCCCTCAAATTTATTTTATCTCTGCTATTTGCTTGAAAATGTCATATTAAATGTTAGAAAAAATAGGCACCCACTTTGGCCTGTTCCGTTTTTATGTAGTAGTTGATCCTAGAAAAATACTTTTCATAAGTGCACAAAAAAGTGTCTCTAACCAGGATTGCTGCAGTATCTTTTCGGTAGCAGAACATAAAAAAGAAAGGAGGGAACATAGATGTCCCTGGTTAAATACCCTGTAGGGCAGCTATAGGGTAGGAAACTGCACCAGTTTACTTTCTGCCCGGCACAGTAAGACCTCTGCAGTATATGTTAGAGTAGAAAAATGAATAATACAGAGTAAACGTATCACGCGTCTCACGGATGTAAGAAACCAGCAGTGTGCAGGAGACACGCATAACCGTACATGTATGCAAATGCTTAGATGCAGCTCCAGCGGAAGAAGGCGCCTGCGTACCAGGGAGTAGACTTCCAGGTGGCAGGCCACGTGATGTCTGTGGCAGCCGCTCAGCTGACGCCGTGGGGTGAACGTGGCCATGGACAGTCGTGGACATGGCTGGGTTCCAGTGAAGCCCAGGTATAGAACCAGGTGGTGGCCTCAGTTCCATGCTCTGTAACTCACCAGTTCCTGACCTCGGAGTGCCTGATTCTTCTCCCCGTACTGTCCTCACGCCCTTTGCTGTAGATCTTCATCCTGCCCTCTCCTGACTCTGGGTTAATTCACAATTTTCTCTGAGTCAACAGGATGTGTGACTCAACCTGGCTCGGACAGGGCTGGCAAGCTGCTCTTGTCCTCTGCGATCTCTGCCGCTAAGGACTTGTGTGGGCCTTAGAGGCATCTGCTGTGGGAGGAGGCCTGGGTGGGGGAGAATCCTATTTCCGCCATTGTTCCAGCAGATGGTTGTCTCTGGGTTGACTGACAGTCGGCAGCCTTCAGCTCTGTGGGTGAACAGTCACATCAAGCAGAGCCACCGTGCTGACCATCACAAGCATGTCAGAAGCACGTGCCTGGGGTGGGGAGTCACCGAGGTTTTGTTATGTAGCATTAGCTGACTGATACAGAAAAGAATCACAAACAGGCTGTACACATTTTAGAGGTGGGGAGAAGACTCATGTGGTGTTTTAGTTAAAAAGAAAAACAAATTTTGGCAAAGAAAAATCACATAGAGATGTTTTGGATTTTAAAAAAACATAGTTTCTGGTCCTGTTCTTTGGAAAGTTGACAAAATCAGAAGTAAAGACTCCAATTTAGTTGCCATTTCTTTTCTTCTGTCTCTGTATCTTTTTTGAGTTTATCCTCTGCTTATAAACAACCCAAGTCTCCTGTATTCTAGGAAAGCCTCTTTTGCTCATGTGTCCCTGTTTATCTTGAATCTAGCTCTCTTGTTACTTCTTTGAAACTTAATTTTATTTATTTATTTGTTTGTTTATTTGTTTATTTATTTATTTATTGGAGACAGGGTCTCCCCATGCAGTTTCAGGCTGGCTTTAGGCTGACTTTGCAGCCCAGGCTGGTCTTGAACTCACAACGTTCCTCCTGCCTCAGCCTCCTGAGTGCTGGGATTACAGGAGTACACCATCACACCGGGCTAAAACTTAATTGTATAAATGATGGAGGAATTGAACCATGTACACAACAGTAAAAATGTACCATACAAATGTAAGAGCCCGCTTTGCTGCCCACAACCTTTCCGCTGGCACTGCTTCCCAGACCCAGTACCTTTAGGATTCTCCCTTCTATTTTTTTTCCTGGTGGTTATCTATACTTTTCTAATCAATGTGCTTATACTTCTGTTTCTTGATTTACATATGTTGACTTTTCTATGAAAGACAGGGCATTTAGATAATATATTTTACCCCTTCTATCTTACTCTGCCTTTACACAAATCATGTCTTTTTAAAATTTTCGCTGTTTTCATGTTTTATAGTATTTTATTGTTGCTGTTGCTGCTGCTGCTGCTTCTGTTTTGAGACAGGGTCTTGCCATGTAGTTCAGACTGGTCTTGAACTCACTATGGAGCCCCGGCTGGAGCTGAACTTGTGGCGATCTTCCTGCCTCAGCTTCCTTCCTAAGTGCTGGGACTACAGGTATGCGCCCCCACACCCAGATTTGTGCTACATTCTAACACATCTATTCTTTTTCTGTACGGTGGTGTCTACATTTTTGTCAAAGCCATCTGTCCACCCAGTCAAAAGCAATAGCCCATCCTTGGGCTTCCTCCCTGGAGGTGCATGTGAGTCATACAGGGTCTAAAGAAGGTAAGCAGGGGCCACCGATCTGCAGAGTTGGCGATGGTCCCACGCTATGGACAACCACCCAGGCCATGTTGGTGCTGCAGGATCACGGACCACACTTTGAGAAGGGCGAGTTGGGGCCGGTACCTCCAGACCCACGCACTCAGGTTCTGAGGCAGAAAATAAACGGGTTTGAGACTCGACTCCAGCCTCAAGATAGGGAAGTGGAGGTGGCCAGCCCTAGCTCTCTCCAGCAGGGCCCTCGTCTTGACTGACGGCTTCATAGCTGTCTTGCTGGGAGCTTGGACCCACAAGACTCCAAGACACGGGGCGTGTTCCATGGAGACCTGTGATCTAAGGACACCGGAAATGCTCTTCTGTGCAGCTCTCCTCCTGCACCCAGGAAATCCCTTTTCGGCCCTTGATGTGGTTCCCAGTGTCTATATGAGGCTGTAGCTGTAATGACAGCATATCAAACACTCGAATGAGTATCTATGCCTCTCCTCGTGGTTCTCATTTGCATTCTGGAAAAATAAGTAAGGATCAAATGACCTAATAGAAGTCATTAGTCTTAGTTCGGATGCTTCTAGCTGCCCGTGCCAGGATAAGGAGCGGAGTATGAGGCATACCCGTGGGGGCTGGGCTGTGCAGACTCCAGCTGTTTCAAAGAGCCATGCAGAGGGGGCCTCTCCAGTAGCACTGGAAGCTGTTAGTTCTCCCTTGACCCTGGATCCGTGCTGCAGACCCACAGCCCTGGGTGGGAGGGGCTGTGGCCGATGTGGCCGCTGGCAGTGTGACCCTCTGGGTGCTGCAAGGTGTGACCTGGGGTCCTGAGGCTGGCGGTCTCTAGTGGGGGGTGAGGACCTTTAGTTTGAGGTCCCTAGGGTTTTACCCGATGGAATAGGATCCTGTGGAATAGGATCTCTGCTCCTCCTGCAGTAGAATCTGCCCTGCACCCTGCTCTATCACTTTATTTCCCAGGAATATATGTCAAGGAGACAGATCTGCGGAGCAAAGCCATCCGGAGGGGCTATTTTCAAAGTAACTATTTTAAGGCTGTCCTTCCAGCACGCCACATCCTGACATTGGGTATATTTAGCATCATCCATAGACAGGGCTAATGGATTTTTGGTTGTAAATCATTACGATTCAAACCGCTGCAGCCTTGTTTTTTTTTTTTTTAATTGCAACCAAGTCAAACACATACACACACACACCTCACACATTACTCACTATCTGAAAATGCTTCCAGGGAAAGCAGTCTTCCTAGTTCCACCTGCGAGGCTTCCCTGCTGGACCCTTTCTGTTGGGGGAGGGCCTTGCCGCAGGTTAGCGTGTGTGGCTTTCACACTGTGCGTGAAATGCACATGTATTTGGGCAAAGAAAAGAACACACAAAAGGTGTTTTAGATTGACAGCCCGAGACGGGGGTAATTTAACATGCCATTCTTTGCCTCTCACTGCCGTAGCCGCGGAACACTCCTGATTTACCTTCCTGAATACAAAGTTATGTGGTCCTTTCCATTAATGTGGCTTCTTTTCATCCCATGCATTAATCTCCTTTCGCTAGCACAATAAAGACTGTAAAGGAACAAGTTCCTGGGCCAGGAGTCAGGACTGTAGTAGGTGCAGGCTTTCCGGTGGAGTCCAAGCCCCGGGCACTCACACTGGGCCCGTTCTCCAGGTGTGGCCCTGGCGTCTGCAGCAGCATTAGCTGCAGGCCGTAAAAATGCAGATTCCAGGGCCCAGGAACTCTGGGATTGGGCCCAGCGCTCTGGGTTTGAATGCACCTTCTGGGTGCAGCTCTAGCATGATGGAGTTGTGCCCCGCTTGGGCACAGCTTGTGTTGGTGGCCCGGGCTCCAGCTGCAGCTGTGTGACCCCAATGTTCCTCAAGGCCTCCTAGACCTCACCCCCCAACTGGGGCTGAGTGTGCTCTGTGCCTGTGTTTGCTTCTGGAAATGCAGAGGTGCTCGCGGGCCCCTCTTGCCCCCAAGGCGGATCTGGAGACAAAGATCAGAGCAAAGGTGTCTCACCCTGGAGGCGATCTCAGGACACACGGACTCCCCCGTCACACTCCCCCTTGCCTTGCTTTCCTCTCCCTCTGCGTCCAATCTGCCAGCAAATTCTGTTGCTTCTCCCTTCAGGCGTTTAATCCGTTTAATCCTCTGTGGCTGCAGTATCACGATGACGATGGCGATGATAGTTATTACCCTTTGAGGGCGATGACACTGAAAGCCAGAGATGCTGAGTGATGTGTCTGAGGTCAAGCGTGGCTAAGTGACAGGGGTTTGAGCTGGGCCTGCCCGAGCCACAGCCCACGCTCTCAGTGACTCTGCAGTTCTGCCTGCAGGTCAGCCGCCTGTGTGTGAGCCGCCCTGAGCACCGTCATGCAGAGCCGGACTGAGGGAGGGACGCTGCCGCCTCTGGCAGGTGCGACACTTCCCATTCCGGGGCGATGGGGACCAGGACCTGGGCCCTGTTTTTCCAAATGGAGCCCTGAGCCGTGCACAAACCTCAAACTGCAACAGAGCTGTGTCCCCCAAGCAGCAGTGTCCCTCGCTGCCATAGCCCACGGGCCTGTCCCACGGGCTCACGTCCCAGGACACGGTACCATCAGAACCACCGCATCATCCGCATCCTGGACCCAGCCCTGCACGAGGACCAAGCCCTCAGGTTTCCCCACTGCTGCTGTCGGATGTTTTCTGGATTTGGGGACCAAAGGGAGCCTTGGGCAACCAGAAAGCGGGGTGTCGGCCAGGTCGGGCAGCATCTTCCTCCAGGCAGAGCCAGCCCCAAGTCCTGGTTGCCAAACCCCCCTCTTCAGAGGGCAGAAACGTGAAGTCAGCAGCATCAACACTATTTGAAAGCAGGGTGCAGCAGGCCTGGCTGGGTCTGCAGCTCCCCGGTGAGGGCTGGCACTGTAGGTGCTTGTGACATGACGTTCTGAATGGCCAGGGTGGCCGAGAGGGACGGTGACCCTAGGAGGGCTGGGGCTTTAGAGCCCACAGTTTGAGACTCTCCAAATTTGCACCGACCGGCTGAGGGGTGTCGTAGAATGAAACTGACAACCTCCAGCCCCTCTTTTGACCCTTGCATTGAATGAGGAGGCCTCCAAGATTTGCCCTGGTTTCACCCACTTTTCGGCCCTTTTTCACGGTAGCAGAAAGACCCCCCTTCCTGTGTCCCCCCCCAGAGTCCGGTTTGATGTTGCAGTCAGTGCTCACCCTGCCCCCTTCTTCCGACGCCTCCTGTCACCCTTGGGCGAGGCATTTGCGGAGGACCAGCCAGGCCAGGGCCGAGCTGGCTCTTGACAGGGTCAGCTTGGTGCTGCTTGGGCTTGGAGAGGAGGGGACAGCCCTGTCCTTCTGCCCCCGCTGAGGCAGGGGCTTTGCAGTCACCCAGTGCGGGGTCTGAATGCTGCTGTGTCACTTGCCTCCATGGCTAACCACTGACACCCTTGGTGACTCAGTTTCTCCTCATTGTCTAGTGCAGGTCCCTCTGGGTGCTGGATGTAGGGAGGAACTGTAGGAAGCTACACAGGGCAACCGGAAAACACCATGACTGTTTAGATTTAAAATCACTGATTACGGTAAAAGACACATTGCCGAGAGTCGTCCTCAAACCCCTTTGCCTCAGACCCATGCCTCCCTCGGCCCTGCCGCTTTCTGCAGCAGCTCTGGAGTGCTCTGTCCTGAGCATCTTCGTAAAGTGTGATAAAAAAGGTACAGAGACTGCTGCTGCTGGCACCATTCAACAGAGTGACAGCTCGGGAAAACATGGCACTGTGTCCTCATCCACCTCGTTCTCCAGATCTGGGTGAGCCCTGGCTCTTTCCCAGGTCAAAATGACCTGGAGACATCCAGCCTCTGAGTCAGTTCAGGACATCCGAGAGGCTGTGACGGTGCATAAAAGACCCCCAGGAGAGAGGATTCCAGAGCTGCTGCAGGAGGTGGCAAGAAGGATGGGGAGAGATGAGTGTGTGCACAGTGCGGGAGGGCGGTGAGGGGCGGTACGGGACTGGCCTTTCCCTGTGAGAATTTCATTCATTCATTCTTTCTTTCTTTTTTAAAAGAACTTAAACATTAACCCTATTTTCAATCACACGTCACAGATGTGCCCAGTCAGTGACATTTTGCTGTTAACAGGGAAACGCCTTGGCATTCTGCACCTCAGTCTTCCCACAGCCCTAATTCTCCTCCTCCTCCGTCAGAGCGGCTTTCTGCTGGCCCTCCCGGCCCAGGGCTATCAGCTCCTGCTGGGTGCCTGGCCTGGGCCATGACCACGGCTAGCCTTGGGGAGTGGCCTGCTATTTATGGATGAGGAAACTGAGACCTGGAGATGTGCAGACATATGTTACTCACTAACATTTCCCTTAGGGTGCAGAAGGAGGCTGACTGGGACAGCTACCGAGAGCGCTGGGCCCAAGCAAACGAAAGGCTCAGTTCCTTACGCACAAGGCCCAAGGATCTGTGGTGGGGAGGGGTGGCGGACGCGGCGGACATGGACCGGAGCATTAAACCCGGTGCAGGGCAGAGCTCTTCAAGCTCAGGGTGCCAGGCAACTTCCACAAGGCATAGAATCATGTGCTGCAAACATAGACTAAGAAAAATAGCAATCAGATGTCCTAGTTAAAGGTCAGAGAATCTACGAGGCATGGTGGTGGGGAGTTCAAAGCCAGCCTGGGCCACAGAACCAAGTTCAAGGCCAGCCTGCCCAGCAAAGTGAGATCCTTCTCAAAAAACAAAACCAACCAAACAAAAAAACCCAAACCCACCAGAGAATTCATGTTGAATTTTGAATTACGGAGCTGCGCCGGCCGCTGGCAGCCCCTGCCACATTTCTGCAGGTGGCCAGCCTCACCCGCAGGGCACAGCAGGTACCTCCTTACCTGGGCCCACTTGCCCCAGCCCACACTGCACGTGGCAGCCTGGAGCGAGGGCTCCCCCTGGGGTCTGTGGACATCTGCATGCATGCTGGGGCGTGCGTGGTATACCGAACATCTCTGGGGCTCATTGGCCCCCTCCTCACCACCAGCCAGGGGTTCAGCACAGATGGAGTTTGCTTGAGTCCGAGTCTGGCCTCGGAAGGGGACTGGCTCCTTATAGCCATTGCGTGGCTCCGGGGTCCCCTCTCTGCCCCGCAGGCTTCTCGAGAGGGGCTGGCCGCTCCCTTTGGCTCTCTCTCCCTTTGGCTCTGTCTCTCTCTCCCTCTGCAGCGCAGCGATTATCTCATTAGCAGGGCCCTCTCAGGAGGAGAGACGCTGGAGGCTAAGCCTGTCGATAATTACATCCTTGGGCGGAGGCCAGCAGCCCCTCTGTCCTCGGCTGCCGGCCAGCCAGGGAGGGGACCGCAGGCTTCTGCAGCCCCTCTCCGAGCAGGGCCCCAGCCCCCTCTGCGGCAGAAGCGAGCTATTTCCGTGCGTGCGTGTGGGAAGGGTGGGAAGACGGAAAGAAAAGTGAGAAAGTGGATGTAAGCAAATATCTCGAAGAAGAGAGGGGGAGGCGCGTCTTTAAACAACCTCATAAAAGAACCGTAGCCATCCTGCCAGGCCCCCAAATGAACAACCGTCTGCGGGGCCAGCGCCTGGCTCCCCTCTCGCAGCCTGGAAGTGGCCAGCTGCTGTCCTCGGCCACATGCGGAGGTTGCCCGTGCCCTGGATGCTTGGCCCGCCAGGGTGAGGCCTGGAATTTCACCTGTGATGCCAGTGCCAACGCGTTCTCCCGAGACGAGAAATGACAGCAAGAGGCAGGAAGGGAATCAGGATGGTGAGCAGCCGTGCAGTGGACCCCGGGGCGCCCGGCAGTTCCGGTCAGGCCTCTTCTCCCAAAAGGTGGCGAAGACGGGACAGGGGTTAGTCCCCGTGTGGCTGTACCAGGTAGAAGAGCAGCAGCCTGGTGCCTGAGGGGCCGACGAGGGTCTCCGGGCCCGACAGTGAGGGCCGGGACCTCTGTGTCAGCCGTCTTGCTCAGGCTGTGCTCGGGTGGAGCGTGACCTCAGGACGGTCAGCCGGGATCTTGCTGGGGTGAGAAGGCCGCTGTTGCCCCACAGGGAGTTTTGACTGGTGTCTCAGGATGTTCACTGACCAGCCCTCCTGTTCCTAGAGCCCAGCAGGACTGCAGGGAAGAATGACCCAGCCAGGGCCGGGCCGAAAGGAAAAGTGGTGTAGCTAGGCTGTCAGGTTCAGGCCATGCAACGGGCATGGAGGAGAGTCAAGCGGACTGGCTTCGAGCTGCCCCGGGCTCTGGCACGCCTTGCTTCCGGGTGTGTCTGAGTGGGTCTGCTTCCTCCCTCTCTGGTGCTGGCCCCACTCTGCTTCCAGGCCACCATAAAACCAGCACCTTCGCTTCTACCACGATGTTCCTGCCTCGGAGCAGCCAACCATGGACTGAATCTCCGTAACACATGAGCCAAATCTAACCTCGCCTCCTTCCGCTGTGCTTTGTGCCCACAGTGGGAAAGCTGACAGATACAGATGAACTGGAGACTTCTAGATATCATTTCGGGGGTCTGGAACAGGCTGTTGTAGAATTGGCAGTTGACAATCTGTTGATTATAATGTCCCTGCAAATTTCAAACATATCTTACTCTTTTGGTGTCTTCCACCTCGAAGGGGGAGGAGTTCCAGCTTTACCCAAGGTAAAGGTAGCAGGAAACAGGTGCAAAGTGAGGGCAGGGAGGCCCCACCTTTACCCCCCTTTCCTCTACTCATCAGAGCAGTGGAGATTCAGTGCTTAAGCAAAAGCAGCTTCTGAGGCCTCATTACAAAACAGGTGCTAATGTTAATCTTTAACACCCAAGAAAAACAACCAGGCAAGTTTATTGCTAAACAAGTCATTTCTCCCAGAACACTTGTCTCCTGTGTGCATCACACTAGTTCTAGAACAAGCACCCGATCCCCTTCAAGGAGCAAAGCAAAAAGGGAAATGAGGTGATTTGGAGAGAATATTAGGTGAATAAAGCAGAGTGAGGTCATGGCGACAGCGTTGAGCCAGTGGCTTATCAGGAACAAATGTCCAGAAGTGACTCAGACCAGATGACATTACATACAGATGCCCTCACACGCAAATACACACACACACACACATGCAATTACACGTGCACAAGCAAACCCCTACACAACACTGCTTTCAATCTAGAAAGTGCCTGAACTTTCAGGCTTCTGTTTGTTTCAGGGTTTCAGAGGATATACAAACTTGCTTCTGATTTAGGCTTTTGATTCACACTCCAGGTAAAAGAATGTGGGTCTGTTTCCATTTAAAAAATTTTGGGGCCAAGGGACATAGCTCAGCAGCACAGCACCTGCCCTTGTAAGTGTGAGGCTGTGAGTTTGATCCCTGGTACCAAAAAAATTATTTTTTTTTATTGGCACATGCTTATAGCACACTGATCACATTCCTTGTGGGGAGATGGTCAGTGGGCGTCACGCGTCTTCTTTCTATGTCTCCTTCCCTTCCCTCTGTCTCTTGGTCTCCTTCCCTTTTGCAAAAGATTAATTTGAACTTAGCAAACTAACATTTCCCCCGCGTCCGGTTCTCAGTGGGTTGTATTAGGCCTGAGCTCAGAAACCCAAGCTGTAGCATGACGAAGCTGTCTGGAGCCAGGTGGCCCAGATATTGATTTCAATGATTAAAGCATCCGGACAGTGTCTGCGATCAGGCAGCCACACACCCCGTGTTCCAGGACAGAGCCAGGAGTGGGTGTGAGTGCCAGAGCCAAGGGTTGCACGGCCACCTTGGCAGTGCCACTGGGCACAGCCAACTGAGGATGACAACACCTGGTGTGACTCCCACTGCTCTGCTCCTGGGGACAGGCTGAGGCCTGGCCCCTGCCCCTTCCTCTTCGTAGACAGCCCTGGCAAACGACAGTCCCAACCCGAGTCCGTCCCCAGGTCTTCCTAGCCAGGACCGCTACAATCTTTGAGGAAGCCGTGCCTGGTGCAGATGGCTCCGCAGAAGTCCTGGCCGGTAACTAACACTGTGTTCCAGTGACTTGAGATGTGTTTTTGCAGTTCTGGGACTGTATCCAGGGCCTCTCACATGCCAGGCCAGCACTGTACCACTGAGTTACGCCACAGCACTTTGTATTATTATTATTATTATTATTATTTAGAATGAGTCTCTAAAAGTTGCCCAGGGTGGCCTTGAATATATGATCCTCCTGCCTCAGCCTGCTGAAGAGCTGGGATGACCGATGTGTGCCACTGCACCCCACAGAGGCCCTGTCCTCTGAGACCGGTGCCTGGGAGCCCTCTGTGATTCAACTTCTGGTCTAGGGACCCCCAGGGTGAGCAGAGGCTTCCGGTTACTCACAGGAACAGGGACACTGGCTTGCTTTCTGAGGGTAACACTTTCAGCTCCTTCCAAGGACGAAACGATGGAGAAGGGGCTGGGCCCAGCACTTCGCCATCAGCTCTTAGCTCCATCTCCCCTCTCCCCAGCCCGGGCTGTCCTGTCTCTCCTTCCACGGTCTTGCACACAGCCAGAAACCCCGCGGAGCCTGGGGGGGAATCAGCAGAACCACACTGCCTGTTACAATGAAGTGCCGCTTCCGGACTTGGGCTCTCTGGCCTTCGTGAGGTGGAGCTTGAGGCTAGGGCTTCTCGTTGGGCACCCCATCTCCTCTTGGCATTTACCTTGGGTGGGAAAGACCTTGAGACCAGAGTGACCTTACTTTCAGTTGAGCCAGATACTGTGATAACTCAGGAGCACCCTGCATGGGCTGGGGTGCAGCTCAGTGACAGAGCACTTGCTCCCGGGTGGGGGCTCGAGGGCCTGGGTTCCATCCCAGCATCGCAAACAGCAAACAAACCCCAAGAGGGGGCAGGACCAGCTCAGTATATCGACCACCTGGGTGAGAGTAAGAAACATCGATTTGGAGGGGGGCACTGGCGCTCACAGGGTCTCATTCTGGCCATCTGCCGTCGCAGCTCTGTGTCCTGCTTGGAATGGGCTGGGGATCTCTTCTCACGCACGGCGCATAGATGCGACACAATCATACTGCAGCAGGCGCTGTGGACCCCTGCCTGAGCTCTCTCCGTGCCACAGAAGCTGCACCGCTGTGAGTGGGAGAGGGGGGCTGCTCACCCTGCAGCAGGGAGAGATCCGCCAGTGTCAGAGCTCCTGCCTCCGTCACGGCAAGACCCCTCAGAGCCCTGTTCCACCCTGTTCTCCCTGGGGAGCCCTCTGCTCCCCCTCGAGGGAACCCACTTCTCGATGGCTTCTTTATTGGTTTCTTGCTTTTCTTGTTCACTTTCTCCACCATTCCCACTTCCTGAGATCACCTGCTAGGGAAATTACTCATACCCTAATCCTTACATTGAGACTGATTTTGGAGAACCCAAATATATGCATATATGTACATATATTACATATGCTTTTCTTTCAGCTTGTCACACTAATGAAACAATATGATGTTTACACATGTGTCTTAGTTATTTCACTAATGAGTATGTGGAGAACCCAAACATAAAACTCACCAATCTACCCATCCAACCACGTATCCAACCACCCACCCACCTACCCATGCATCCTCCCATCTGCCCACTGACCCATTCATTCATCTAGCCATCCATTCATCCATCTGCCTGTCCATCCATCCATCCACCCATTCATCCATTCATCCATCCAGCTACCCATGCATCCTCCCATCTGCCCATTTACCCATTCATTCATCTATGTATCCATCATCCATTTATCCATCCATCCATCCTCCCACCCACCCATCCCCACCCACAATCCATCCACCCTCCAATCCTACTGTGGCTCCCTACTAGTTTCCAGCTGCTGCACTATGAGCAGAGGAGGGAGAATCAAGAGTGGACCAAGGTGAATACGGTATTGTTTCTCCTCCCAGGGACCTCTCAGTGTACAGGAAACAGTCACAGATAATAGCCTGCGTTGAGCTGTGACTGGCGCTGGAGACCCCTGCTGCTCTAAGCACACAGAGGAGGAAACATCCCGGAGATGTACGGGGGCTCCAGGGGCAGCAGCGTGCTGCTGGTCTCTCTGATGCCCCCTACATCACTGGTGAATGATTCTGTTTCACTTCTTTTAACACGTCAATTTACTTATTTAAAAAATTGTTCCATTTCTGCTTAGGATATGCATGTATCCTAATCCAAATCTAGGACTAATCTAAATCTACTCCCAAACAATGCAGCAGCACTACCCAGGTAGGGCTGGGACCTACCGTGAGTCCAGTTGTGCACTGGTACCTGCGGGGCCTGGTTCCAGTGCCCCAGTGGTGCCCAGATCCATGGATTCCTAAGTCCCTTATGCAACATGGCATAGTCTTTGCATGTAACCAGCACACACTCCTGGCCTCCATGTGACTTATAATACCTAACGCAATGTGAGAGCTGTGCAAGGAGTATTACACTGTCCTGCAGGGGAATAAGGATGAGGAAAAAGTCTCAAGATGCGTGGATATGATTTCCCCCAAATAGTCTCAGTCCCCCATTGGTGGACTCTGAGATGTGGGATCTCCAGGTGCAGAGAGGACTATTTTCCCAATTTCTCACCTCCTCACACCACTTCACTTAGGGGGACCTTTTCAAACGTAAATCTGAACCTCAGTAGACAGGAAACGAGAGCGAGAGTGAGAGGAAGATACAGAGGGCATCCTCCAAAATCTTCAAGGCAGGAGTGGGTGTGTATGGTAGTTTGGTTGCAAAACCAATAAGGAGTCCCATGCCAGTGCAATGCCACGTTGCCACTTCAGGAAAGAGGTGACTTTGATCGCTCCCATCCTGGAACATGGGCTTTGCCCCGGGACCCTGGATCAATGAGACATTTGCGTGTAGTCCCCAAGAGGGGACTGAGAAAGTGTGCGTGCCACGGCCTTGGGACTTGGCACCGGCAGGAGGGGCCTAACCAAGGCAGGAAGCTTCCCTTTGGCCCAGTCTGCCCCGGCGGCAGGGAGCTGGCACCTGTTGCTCCTGCAGGGACGTCTTCTCCTCTGGCCTCCACTCCTCCGAGGCTGCAGCTCAGCAGCCTGCGCCTCAGCCCCCCATACATCACGGACTCATTAGCTGTCGTGTCCGCTGTCTGGACCCTGCCAGCAGACAGGCCTCCGCTTCTCAGCCTTTTAATAGCATTAGGAGAGCCCTGGCTCCAGCCACTCCTCTCCCTTCCGGCTCAGGGCTCAGGACGCTGCCAAGCCCACCCCTTGGATAAAAGCAGCAGCAGAGCGTCCTCCACTGTCCCTGCCTCCACCCCACCTTAAACGGAAAGGACGCAGGCGCAAGGAGATTTATGGCGAGTGATTTAGATGCAGGAGAGAGCACAAAGCAGCATCACGATGTCCTTGGATTCCAGACCTGGCGGGAGGTGGCCGCTCACTAGGTGCAGCCCCGCCAGCCCTGCAGCTCCCATCCACTGTGCCACCTTCCTGTCCCCAGCCGGGTCTGCTCCTTCCTGGCAGCTGCTGGCACGAGTAGCTCACTGTCACGTCTCCTCGTGTAAAAATGGAAGGAGTGTAGGTCTGGAGGAAATAAATCCCAGGTCCTCTTCAAGCACTTCCTCCCCTGATTTAGTTCCTTTTTGCGTCTCTCTCCTCCTCTCCCCCTCCCTCCAGCGAGGCCTCTGGGCCCGGTCCACACATTGCTGGGGGTTGCAGAGCTGAGGGAGTGGCTGGCGCCTGCCTGGTGAGAGGCCACCTTGCCATGGAGGACCAGCAGCAGCTGCTCCGGAGTGGAAAGCATTTGGGGTCCTTCAGTCTTGGAGCTCACTCTGCAATCTAGGTCCCCATGGGTTTCCTCCATCTTCCTGGGGAGCAGCGAGTACTAGAGGGGGCCAAGGGCAGGGCAGAGATGCCTGGTTCCTGTCCTCGTCTCAGCCAGGTTGGCCCTGGCATCAGAACCTCCACACCTGGGGGTGGGAGCCTTGGTGGCCACGGCCTCGGGCAGGTGGTGAGAGCAAGAGCTGGTGGTGGGGACACCAGGGCCTCATCTGCAAATGCCATGATGGAGATTTGGTGGGGCCTTCAGCACCGAAACCGCTCCAGGCCCAGGGAGCCAGCACGAGGGCCGCGTGGAGGGCCTTGGATGCAGGCTGGTGGGGTTCTGAGCTGTGCTGCCTTGGCCAAGCTGTCTGACCCCGGGCTGTGCTTCCCCAGGCTGCAGCTGGCCTGGCCACACAGTCCCTCATTTTTGCTCCTTGCTGCGCAGCAATCTCACTCCTCAGGTTCTTAGTTTCCTGGGCTGTATGCGTGCTTGACGCGTGGATGGCAGCATTTAGCTGTGGGAGGCTGGCTCCGCCCACCTCCTGGGCCACGAGGTCAACTGATGACTTTGAGGTCACACACACCCCTGGGCAGGTCCCCAGAGCATCTCTCCCTGCCCTGGTCTTTCTGTAGAGCACGCAGCCTCCTGTGTCCTCAGGGTGGGGCTTCCGCTCTGAGAGCAGCGCCACCACCAGTGTGCACAACATCTCAATCAAGAAAAGAAACCAATAAACCAAATCAAACAGCCCTTCCCAGAACGGCCGGGCAGGAGGAGACACGGGCTCCATTCATGGACAAAGCGGGTCCTGGAGATTGTCTTAGAAACATGGCCAGAATCTTTATTGCATTTTAATCTACTCCATTCACTGTTTGAGGGCTGGGATCCGATTCAGAAACCAGGTCAACGGTTTCAGGGTTGCAGTTTTTGACAAAGCATGGTGCAAGTACTGGGTTTCAAACCTGCTCCCGAGACCCTGGGCCAGCACTGTGGAAAGGACGTTTGTCCAAACACCTGAGGGATCCGGGTTTCAATTCTGATTTAGTCCCACTGTGTGACCACACGGGAGGCGTGCAGAGGTGTCTTGGTAGGGGTTCCCCCAAAAGTAGGACCTGCAGTGAGGACCCGAGAGCAGGGGGCTTATCTGATCAGGGACTCCGGAGGAAGAGGCAGGGGAAGAAAATGCAGTGAAGAGCGTGTGGTATCGGTGCCGGGGCCAGTCCTGCATTGATGCTGACACCCCCTCACAGGTCGCCAAGCTGGGCAAGTGTCCCCTACAGCTGCATCTTCACTCTGGTAGGCTGAGGGGCCATGGGTGGGCACCACTGTTGTCATTGACAACTCATAATAGCAACCTATGTGTCCTTCAATAGAAAAGTGGATAAAGAAAATGGGATTTGCACATGATGGAGTACTACTCTGCCATAAAGAAGAATAAACTTGAGTGTTTTGGAAAATGAATGTACCTTGAGACCATAATGCTAAATGAAATAAGACATTAGTGGAGGGTTTTTTTTTTTTTTTTGAGACAGGGTCTTGCAGTGTAGTCCAGGCTGGCCTTGAACTCACTATGTGGCCCCATATGACCTCGAACTCATGGTGATCTTCCTGCCTCTGCCTCCTGAGTAGTGGGATTAGAGGCACAGGCCACCACACTCAGCAATGCAAAGCTAAATATTGCATTGTTTCTCTTATATGAGAAACCCAAAGTGTAAATAAGTTAATGAACAAAGACAGATAATAGGGAACAGAGAGACGGACCATGGAGCCTGCAAGGGGTGTGGGGATGGGGCAGACGGGAGGGACCAGAGGGAAGGGGAAGGAGACAGGGTAGTGATGCAGTGCATCCGTGGTGTGACTCCCCGAGAAGAGCACGTCCCCTCTTCCCTGCAAACGCAGGACCAGTAAAGGGGCAGGAGAGGAGGAGACGGATGCTGCTCGAGCTCAGCAGGAAAGGATCTATAGTGCCGAACAGGAGCTTATGAAAAATTCAGGAGCACAGATAAGATAGTCAGCAATTCTGACAAAACATGAGGGAATGCTGCAGTTATATGGCTACTGAGGGCAGAATGACCAGAGGGTGCAACACACACACACGTACGCACACTCACGCACACGCACACTCATGCACACGCACACTCACACACGTGCACGCACATGCACTCACACACACAGTAAGCCCACTGCGAGAGCTGGGGGTGCTGGCAGTGTGCACAGCCCCTTGCTCTCCAGGGCATCCAGGGGACACAGTGTCAGACTTGGTGCCCGCTCACCTCCCCCCAAGGTGACTGGTGAGGTCGCCCTGGCAGAGGAGCCCACCACAGCCTGGGGTCTGCTTTCACCTTCGTCCTCTGTGGGGGAATTTCCAGCTGGGAGTGGGGTCACACATTTCCCACCCTCTCCTGACGGTGGGTGAGGCCGTGGGCTCAGAGCAACTGATGAGGTGCCCCAAAACCGTGGCCTGGCAGGTTCTGATTATTTTTTCAGTATTATGATATTGAATGTGACGCCTGCAGCTCCCCTCTCTGTCTCGTCTCTGTCTCTCTTCCTCTTTCTCCTTCTCTGAAGCCATGGCCTTCACACTGAGCCACATCTTCAGCCCCTGTTTAATTTCAATTTTGAGACGGGGTATCACTAAGTCACCCAGGCTGGCCTCAAATTGGGGACCCTTGTGCCTCAGCCTTCAGAATAGCTGGGTTTAGGGGTGTGCACCATCAGGCTGGAGAGACTGCCCTGTGCCCTTTCTCCTGCTCCCTTTCCCCTTTGCAGCTGGGATGGGGTGCAGAGGGGGTCACTGGGTTGGACCCTGAGGGTAAGACCACATGGGGGCACTGCAGGGGAGATTGCATTACCCCAGCCTCCACTTGGAAAGCTCCTCCTGCACTTGATGGGGAAATAATCTGTCCTTCCTCAGACCAGGGACACCTTGAGTCTCTCGTTACTGACAGACAAGAGACAGTCCCTGTCCCCATTCAATTCAGTACTTATTTTGTTTAAAAATAGTGGAGAAATACTGGAACTTAGGGTGCTGGGTAACAAAGCCACCCGCTTGCCTCCCTGGTAGGCAGCTGTGAGCCTACTGAGAATCAAACATCCCATTCTCTCCCCACCCTGTTAGCAAATGGGAGCCAGAGGTCTGAGAATCTCTTGGGAGGATGACCGTATGCAACATAGCAAATATGGGGGATTTCCTTCTACAATCTCTTTGAAGGCAAATATTGTTATCACTGTTTTGCTTGGTTCTGGTTAATTGTATTGCTCTGTTCAATGCTCTGATAGGTTTTATGATGTTCTGTATTTGGTTTGATTTTGCTATACCTGATTGAAAGAACAACTATTGTGAAGATAACGAGATATACTATGGTACCTATTACTGTTATCCCAGTAACTTGCTGTGATGTTCTGTACCAGTTTCATTGCACTGTCTCCATTGGGTTTTTTGTCTTGTTCTGCTGTATTTTACTACCTCCAAAATAATAATAAAAAAAATAGTGCCAAAAAGGAGTAGAAATCCTTGCTGCTCAGAGGTGCCCCTCTGGGGTGACCCCTTCCCCAGCACAGCCAGGCTTTTTGCAGCTCGGCTGCCCTGTCCTTATTACCTACTCACCGATGGCTGTTGGCCACCAGAGGCCTTTGCCACTAGGAAGGGCTATTATCCTTGCAGGGTGCATTTGCCCTGTCACCCTCTCAGTGGAGATGCAGTGGGGATGTCCCCCATGTAACAGCTGCCACCTCTCATGCCTGCATCCTCCTCCTCCTCTTTGCCAAGGGGTTTGCACCCATGTCCAGCACTTTCTGGAGGAGAGCACCCAGCTTCCTGTTCCCGTGGTGCCATCCTGAGGCATTGCCTTCTAACGTAAGCCTCAGAGGGTCCCTCGCCAGAGGAACCCCAGCTGTCTGCAGTGGAGACCCACACAATCTTTCCCGGGGACCCCTAGTAACACACGTGCACCCACTCCTCATCTCGGGCGGGCTCTGGGACACTGAGCTTCCACCTGGCTCCAGTTCAGAGCTGGCCCAAGCCCTCTGAATCCCACAGACTCCTAGGAGCGGGGGGCGGGTTCCTCTGCTTGGGCTCCTCCACCCGACAGCTGTCCTTAGCTTCCAGAGAGGTCCACTCCCGCCTACTCTTCTCAGGTGCTGAAGCGTTCTGCATGTCTCCAGGTCAGCTCCCACACAGAGCCCTGCACCCCGCTCCCTGACCCACAGCCATGTCTGGGGGACCCTCAGGGTAGCAGCACGGTTGGAATTTGAACCCCAGTCTGGCTGCCCCCAAACAGTGTCGTTTCCAGTGACACAGTGGCCCTGACCCCGCTGTGGACCCTTCAGCCTGCTGCATGGTCCAGGGTTGGAGGACGCTCCTGTGGCTGGGTGGCCCCTGACAGGTGGCACCACTTATCCCAGGCCATCCCTCTCAGCCTGGGGTGGACCTCACCCACCTCATCTCTGCAGGCAGGGACTGGTGTCATTACCCATGGCTGTGGTTTCCTGGGCCATCTAATGTCCTTCAGGCCACAGGAAGTCACCTCCATCTCCTTGGCCCTCGTCCTCATGACTTTGAAATGGGCGCCCTCTTCCGTTTGCGGTCAGGGGCTCCTAAGTCTGAGGCCACACAGCCTGCCCTCCCTGCCTTGCTCCCATGCCACAGGAAATATGAACTGGGACAGAACTGGCTATCCCACTGAAGGATGTTGACCATATTTTGCACAGAGTCAAAGGTCATGGGTAACAAGTTACCAGTGCAACCCCAAGGTATGAACCAGGACACCCAGATGTCATAAAAGGGGCAGGGCCGTGTCCTTTTAGCACCCCCCTGCCTCAGCCATCCCTACACCCACTCTGTTCCTAATTGCACAGAAGTCTGCTCGCAGCCAGAGGAGTGGCTGAAGGCGGCAGCTGAGAGGACATCAGGGGTGAAGTGGGCACAGAGCCTGGCAGACAGGGCCTGGCAGACACGGGGCCTGGCATAGCGCAGCCTTGTGTAGCTCCAGGCAGCAAACCCCAGGGAAGCTCCTCCCACGCGTCAGGTAGTCCTCCGGACCACCATCCATGCTGATCCTGCCTCAGGTGTCCCTGGTTGGAGGGAGTCGAGCTGGAGGCCAATGCGCCCAGCTCCTTGACCAGTGGATGCCTCTGATTGCAGGTAAATATTGCCCAGCTGGAGATGTCAGCTGGGTTGTAATCACCAGATATGCAATAAAATATACAGTGAAGTGGGGTCCAGCTGGAACCCCTCTGCGACAAGAGGTGACCTTGGAAAGAGGGGTCTGGGTGCCTGGAAGGCCACCCTGGCTGAGAATTGCAGGGCTCTTTGCTCTCAGACACTCTCTGAAACATGCACGGGTCCTCGTCGCTTCTGTCCAGCAGATTGTACTGCTATTTGCTGACTGGGGTGTCACACTGATGCCAATAATCTAGGCAGTTAAAACCAAGAAATGCCTCTGTCCACTTGGCTGGCAGAAATGTGAAATGGTGCAACCACTCTGGAAAACAAGTAGTTCCTTAAAAAATTCAACAGCAATTCTACTCCTAGGGCTTTCCACCCAAAGAATGAAAACAGCAGTCTCTACACCAAGGCTCACAGTAGCCAAAAAACCCGAATAAACAGGTAACCAAAGCACGATGTTCACATTCTTCAGTCCAAAAAGAATGAATCAGCGTGGACAAACCCTGACGACACTGGGCTCGGCTCACCTTGGCCGAGGCATCTGGAGCAGTCACACGCAGACAGGAAGTAGGGAAGGGGCCTCAAGAGGCTGGGAGTGGGGGCACAGGGGGCTGTTGTTTCCTGTGCGCAGTTTCAGTTTGGAACAATGAGACTCTTCTGGAGAAGATGTCGGTGGTGGTTGAACTACAGTGTGTGCGTATGCACCACCACCGGCTGCACACTTGAAAATAGTTCACGTGCTCAGTCATGCATATTTCACAACAATAAGTTTCAAGAAGTCACTGAGTAGGAAGGTCTGGATATGCACTTTCCTTTTGTTTAAAAAAAAAACCAGAAAATCCTTTTCTTTGCTCAGTCTCCTTTTTCTGCACACAGTGCGTCAAGGACCCTCTGTGTTGGGTCCCGGCAGTCACCGGGCTCTGCATCTCTGTGTGGCATTGGGGTTTCGAAGACTGACAGCTTCCCTGGGTGGCGGTGCTGGGCTGGGGTTGGCGAGGTGCCTGGTCGCCAAAGCCCTGTCCTTTATTCTGTAATGATCCATCTTCCCGGAAGCAAACAATACTGAAAGATGCTGACGACCACTGTAAAGATGGCCCAAGCATTCCAGGTAGCGGATGGCTCATTTCAAAAAAGTGAAAAAAGAAAAAAAAAAGGCCCTTTGATGAGTAAGGGATCCATGAGTCAGAACCTGAGAAATAAACACGAATGAAATGTGGGTAGGTTTAAAAACTTAGGGGAAACGGCGCTTGCCAAAGTTATTTGTGGGTTTTCCGACTCCGATCAAGAACAATAGAAAAGCTGTCCCAGATGTTCAGGGAGACTTGGGAGGAAGCCAGCTCTGCCTGACACAGCCACAGCGTCAGAGGCGGGGAGAGGGAGGGGGCAGGCAGGCTTGCTGCTGGTGTGTATATTTAACTGCAAAACCAAGCACAAATGCAGGGAGGTGCCACACTCCCCAAGCCTGGTGAGCGATGAGTGGCAGGGCAACCTGCACTTGTGACTCTGAAATCACAGGATACGGGTTTAAGTGAGCGCTGGGGTGAGCACGCAGGGACATTTCCCACTGTGGGGTGAGGGGTTGGGAAGATTCCCATGGGATGGATTGGATTCTTCCACTCTAACTGCACAATGAGTTTCTTGATGTGGTTCTTCATATCTGGCATTGTTTCCTGGATTGAGAATCATGTCATGTTAACTTATTTGTAATCTAACAGAGGCTGAAAATGCACATATTTAAAAAAACAACAATAAAAGCCCCCAACTGGTGGGCCTAAATAATGACCTGGAAGCCGAGGGTTGGGTTTCTTGTGCATGCGTGTGTGCGTGTGTGTGTGTGTGTGTGTGTGTGTGTGTCCGATACATTTGGGGCATCACCCTGAGGTGTGCAGAATTCCCTCAGCTCCCCGTGACCCTATGAAACCCATCTCTGCGCAGGAACAGCCTGGCTGCAATGTGAAAGCCTCCCAGGAAAGTTCCAGGCTTAAGAAGCGTGGGAAAACCACCTCCAAGGAGTGTGAGGAGGCCTGACCACTCCCGGACACCAAGCTTGCTCCGAGAGCCAGGTCAGCTGGAGGGTCCCCTCCTTGGCTATGCAGTCCTCGAGATCTTACTCTGTGCCACCTCTGGCTCTGCGCTGACTAGGCAGCCCTGGGCTTCCCAGTGTGCCCGATGGAGGCAGCTGGGCTGCAGATGGTCATGATGTGATTTTGCCAGGGTTTAAGTGGAGCAGGTGCCCAGACCCTCAAGTGCCCAGGAGAGCGGGCAGCGGCACTGTTGGTGTGCACACTCGTTTGGGTGCACACTCGTTTGGGTGCATGAACATTATTACGCTCTCCGTCGTGTTAGCCAAATGCTTGAGGCTGGGTACTTCGCAGAGGGAAGAAGAGTTCATTGCCACTCACGGTCTGCAGCCCCAAGGGCATGGTGCTGGCTTCTGCTTCACCCTGGTGAGGACCTGGTGGCTGTGTCACCACACAGCTGGTGACACCCTGGTGGTAACATGAGCAAGACTGAACTCAGATGGTGAGATGGGAAGCCAGGGCCAGGCCTGCTCTGTTTGCCACGGGAACTGGCTGTGGCCCGCACTGGAGGGCTCCCACCTTAAATGGGTTCCAGACATTGCCACCCCAAGGACCACTCTGGGACACGCTCGAGCCCCATCCAGACCATAGCAGCACACATGTCCTTTGTGTGTGTGTGCGCGTGAGCACCCATGTGTGCTCGGAGGTGCTTCTACAGAGACACACTCATCCGCGTGTCTTCCAAGCTGAAGTCCAAGCTCAAGGCGAGGCCAAACCAGGGAGAAGCCTCGTGCATAGGCAGGTTGTGTGTCCAGCCAGAAAGTAATTTTTGTGAAGGAAGCAAAACTGATTTTCACAAACCGTCAGCATGTCTGCTTTCCTCCGTCCTCCCTCCCCTTCTCTTCCTATTGTTCCTTTCTTCTCTGGACAGCTCAGTCCTAATCCATTACAGGGCAGAGCAAGACACACAGGCACTTCCAGGAGCCCAGGGCCGACCGAAGAGGAGTGTCACAGCCCGGGAGGAGGGTGGCCCCCCGGGGAGCATGGAGACAAGTACAGGGACAGGACCCACAGTGTGGGGAGCGGCTGGGCCGGGGAGCACAGCCCGAGCGTGAGCGGAGTGAGGAAGGGAGTCAGAAGGGCACCTGTTCAATGACAGAACGAGCCGGTTTAAAAAACAAACTCCAGCAGACTGAATGGCACACAGAGCCAGGAAGCGATGCTCAAAGTAAGGACCAGAGCTCCCCAAAGTGAACCTCAACCACTCTCAGCGACGACAAGGTCCCGAGCTCCTCGGATGAGAACAGCCGAGTTCATAGCAGGAAAGAGATTTGACAAGCTCCTCCAGGAGAACCAAGGGCACCAAACCTATTCCTCTCCAGTTCTCCTTTTTTACGCTACTGACAACAGCCCTCAGGTGGGCCCTCCACACCCAGCACCACGCTGACTTGGATCAGCTGGGTGTCACCAGCTGCCCACCAGTTGTCAATCCACCACACGCGGCAATGTGTCTTTTGCTAGAACACATTTTTAAAATTTAAATATTTGCCATATGTTTGGCTCACACCTTGTATATTTTATCTTTGCCCTAATTTCTAGCACTCAGCTGCTGACACGCTACAAAGTGATGAGATCGTGGTATGGTATGCAAGTGAGGTGACCTGCAGCTGGGGATTCTTAGGTGACCTGAGGATGAGGGCTTGGACACCAGAAAGTCCCAACCATGATTTGATCTTTAGTGTCCATCCCATCCCCTTCTCAACACTTAGTTTCTGTTTGAGCGTGTGTGTGTGCGCGCGCATGTGTGTGTGTGTGTCCTAGTGGGCCACAGAGGTCACTCATGGTAACTTTGAGTTGCACTTCCCTAATAACTAATGAAGCTAGGTGTGTCAGTCACTTCCTCATCATTCAAACTTAAGGAGGAGATGTTTACTTGGCTAAAATGATCAGCAGATTCAGTCAGCTGGCTCCAAGGCGGAAACACACTGTGGTGTGAGAAAGGGTATGCAGAGGACAGGAGAGGGCGAGCGAGTGAGAGAGAGCGCACAGCAGCCGGGGCAAGGATGCACCCTTCCAGGGCACCCTCCATGACCAGGCTGCCTCCATACACAAGACTGCCTGTGGGGGATGTTTTCAATGGGAACCATGACCCTGTGTCTTGTGCGTATTGGCCATTGGTGGACCTTCTTTGCAGAAATGTCTAGTCAAAACTTCACCTATGTCTTAATTGTTATTGTTGAGTTACACTCTGGAAAGTAGCACCTAACTGGACAGATGGTTTGCGAGTATTTTAGATGGAATGTTACCTTGGTTCCCACCCGAATCACTCTCCAAAGCAACAGCAAAAAGAATAAAACAGGATCCATACTGGACAGAGGACAAGAAACAAAAAGACACAGAGCAGAGATTTCTAAACGTCTCTGGACATGGAAAGGCCTCTGGGGCCTCAGTGTCTGGCCGCACATGGAGGACGTCACAACTCAAGTGCCGAGAGTGCATGAGGCCGCCCCTCCCCAGAACTCCATATAGGACCAGGGCCTTAGGATGCCCAGCCCGTAGGTGCTAGAGGCTGAGATGGACCTATTCACCTTGGCCACACGCCCAGGGGTGAAGCCCAGGTATCGCCTGAAGCCCACAAAAACGGGTCTTCCATTCTGTAGAAAATGGTTCCCATCAGACAGTTCAGGTTTGGGGCTGCAGGTGTGTGGAGGCACAGAGAGAGGGGGACTCTCAGCAGGCAGGTGAGGTCATCACACCCCGAGCAGGGCGGTCTGCTGTTTCCTTACCTTGTTCCCAGATGCAGACATCTGGGCACCTGTGCTCCAGGCAGGCAACTGGGAAGCTTCTTCTGCAGAATCTGCCTGGCCCTAAAGAAAATTCCCCTGGTCTGGGCATCTGAGACAAGGCCATGAGTACATGGATGTGAGTCCCCAGCCCCACACACTGGCCTGTCCAGGCCCTGGCTCAAGACAGAAGAAGACAGCCCTGTGCCTGCTCCCAAGAAGTGTAGGTTAACATTAAATTAGTGGCCCTGAAGCAAGGCCAGCAGATTGCTGTAGCTGCTGGTTTCAAACAGGAGCCTAAAGAGAATTCTTTCTGTGGTCTGTTGGCCATTTCAGAACTTTGGAAATGGAATGGTCAATTCATCGGAAAGAGATAGCAGGTGAGTATGGCAGACCTGCAGGGGAGGTCTTGCAGGAGAGAGATCCTGGCGCCTCGGGACCTGCACCATGCGGTTGACTCAGGGTGCCGGAAGAACAAGGAGCTCCTTCCCTGGGGGGGGGGGGGTGGCTGTGAGTGTGGCAGACTTTCGGCAGCCCAAAGGAGAGAGACCCTGGCACATCGGGACGTGCACCGTGTGGTTGACTTGGGGTGCTGGGAGAACAAGGAACTCCTCTCCTCTCTGGGGGGTGGCTGTGATCCTGCCAGCGTGCGGGCTGAAAATCAGACATCTCATGTCATCATGTCCCCCATCCAGTGTCCCCCCATCCCCCTCCCCTCTGTTTAGCAAGTGGGAGCCAGTGAACTACACATCTTGTGAAAAGATTGGCTATGTTATTTAGTATGAGCTCCCCATATGCAAAGATATGGACAACCATTTGGAAGAAAACAATAGACAATATGACAGATAGTGAAGATCTCTGGTTGTCTAGCTTTGAAATTTATGCTTTCTTATGTCCCATTCTGTTTTGTTGTGTTTAATTTTACCCCTTTTTAAAATAAAACAAAAAAATTTTAAAAACCCCATTAAATTAGTCCCTTGGAGAGAGAAGATAGGGCTCAGGAAAAGAAGGTTAGGATCGCGCTGGGGATTTAGCTCAGTGATGTAAGTGCCTGCCTGGTGAACTTGAGGTCGTGAGTTTCATCCCCGGAACAACAACAATAAAAAAGCCAGAATGTCACAGAAAAAGATCAACAGAGCTTTAAAAATCAAAAACAGATAAAATCTTTGAAAAATTCAGCAGCAGAATTAGAAGGTTAAAATATAGGAACTTCCCAGAGAATAGAAGAAAAAGTCAAAAGCCAAGAAGACAAGAAAATTAAATAATCAATTTAGAATTCTGCAGAGGAAAATAAGAGAAAATGCAAGAAGGAAATTCATAAAGAAACATCCCAAGGACTTTTAGGCATATTCAGAACTTTTAGGCATAGTAATCATCCAGCTCAGGAAATGGGGAGAAAAAAGAGATCCACACCCAGGTCCATCGAGAAGAAAGAGAAGGTTCTAAAAGCTTCAAGAAGGGACAAAAATATGTCGCAGATGAAGGGTCAGGATGTATAGCCACACTGAATTTCTCAAGAGCATAATGGAAGAGAAATGACAATAGGATAATGAACTTAAAAGTATGCAAAGACATAATCTTGAATTGAGGGGCTATATTCTCAAGCTATTAATCAAATTTGAGAGCAAATATTTTTAGATAGGTACAGTGTCCTAAAAAAGTTGCTTTTCAAGCAACTGTTATTGGGAAGCTGCTGGAGGATGTGCTGAGTCAAAACAAAAGAAGGAGAAAGGAAAAAGAGAAGAGAAGAGAGAGATAATCCATCCCACAAAGCAGAGATGAGTGAGAAGCCCCGCAGTGTATTCTGGGACCTCAGTCCAGAATAAGGAAGGGAAGAAGTGAGGAAGAGAAGCTTCTCAGGAACGGAGAAAACATCTGACCTGCTTCAAAATTGAGAAAATGGTATTTGTAGGCTTTCACAAATCCATAGGAAAGTATGGAGAAAAAAATAAAGGTAAGTACTCAGAAAACAAAAGCAATGGAAAACATTGAGACCACGATTAGCTCCAGAAAAACAACTTACGTAAGAGATGCAAGGATGAGAGAGCCTCCTGCCTCAGCAGTGGCAGTATTTATCATCTTGATAACTTCATCGCTGGCTACATAATCACATGATCACTATGATTCCTGAAACAGCGTCCGGGGAGGACAGGTAGAGTGGGGGTGGTAGAGGAGGTGGACTGTGAGTGTTAGATCCTTGTCTAAACCAACGGGAAGTCAGTAGGTCATTTTTAACACTGATAATTCAAGAAATTTGAGCATCTGCATATTACAAATAGCAAGGTGAGTGGTTACCAGAGAGGGGTGCACCTGGGCTTAATAAAGGAATTAATTTTTTTTTAGTACTAGGGGTTGAACCCAGGGCCTTCAAATTGAGCTACATCCTCAGCCCTTTTCATTTTTTAATTTTAATTTTTAAATTTTGACACAGGGTTTCACTAAGTTGCTCGGGCTGAGTTTGAATTTGCAATCCTCCTGCCTCAGCTTCCCAGAGTACTGGGATTGCAGGTGTGCGCCATGACACTTGGCAGAATCAGTGCAGCTTGCTGCCAGTCTCGCAGTATTATTCCACTTTAAAAACTATCTGAGACTCAATTCCAAAACCAAATGGAAGTCCTATTTAAATGTGTGCCATGAAACCGAATTGGAAAAGGTTCCCCTCCCTGTACCAGTAAGAAAAGTAACTGTGACATTTCTGTTCCCAGAGGACGTCAGCAATTTACGATTCCTTCAATTCCCACATCATCTGCTTCCCCAAGGTACACACCCTGCATTTGTGAAAACCCTTGTGATGTAGAGAAAAAAAGAGGAGAAAACAAACGTGTGGCACTTCAAAGAGCCGAGCTGGAAAAATATCACAGCCCAAAGCACATATTTATTTGTATCACAGAAAAAAACCCCTCAGATTTGGTTGGAGCAACTTGAAATCATTAGTGTCTACGTTAGTGTCAAATGTGTTACCCGCACTGTTTTCCCAGGGAGAAGCATGTGTTTCACAAATAAGTGGGAGACCGAAGGAGGGAGCCAGCAGGCCAGGAAGTGTGACTCAGACATTTCCTTTTAACTTTCATTAGTCAGCCCTGCCAACTGACTTCTCCGGAGGGAAACTCGTCCCATACCCTCTCTCGCCTAAAGATTGCGTGTGAGTCTCTCTGGAGCAGTGGTTTCCTTGCCGTCCCACATCTGAAGGGCCTGCTCACCCCAGGCCTTAGCAGCCGAGCTCACCCAGTCAGCAGAAGCCCATCGATCCTGGCTGTCTCCCTGAGTCCTCCTCCCCTCCCCTAGGGCTCCCTAATGCTTGTGGATTTCTCCCAGCTCATCCAAGTCCCAGAAGGTTGCTAAAAGAAATGACGGTGCGTGGATTGGCTCTGAAACAGAATCGCAAAGTGCTTTCCAGTTGGGAGAACTGCAGAGATGCTGCACCAAAGTGCAGGCTGAGTGGGATCCAAGAAACATTTATTGGGTGCTGACGACACGCCCTTCTGCTGGGATGCGGAAATGACTGAGACCTGGGACCAGCCCTCCGTACTCACGACTGCACCCCGCCTCCTGCCCCCTGCTGCACTCTTCTGTCTCACTGAGCCAGAGGGATGCTGAGCTGTCTTCTGGGGTGGAGGGAAAGGATGGAAGCTGCCCCATCTCCAGCTGCTTCTGTTAGTCTGAGAGATGTGGGCAAGCATTTCCCAGAACGCAGTGGGGCAAGCATGTGCGGTTTGCTGCTTTAAAAATATTTGTGAGCCAGGCATGGTGGCTCACGCCTGTAATCCCAGCACTCCGGAGGCTGAGGTGGGAGGATCATTGTGAGCCCAAAGCCAGCCTAAACTCCATAGCGAGACCCTGTGTCAAAAAACCACACACACACAAAATGTCACTTTTATGTATCCTAAATATAAATCAATCTTTGACAATGTTAATATTTTAATGATACATAATGATTGTACAAATTTCTGGGTGACCAGGATTTTGAGACCTCAAGTCATGTGGACTCGGGGTTTGAGTAGCTGAGTTTCCTGGTTGGGGGCCCCGTGGGTACCCCTTTTCTCAGGCCCCTGGGCCCCACACTTTATCTGTAAGTCCCTCCTCTTCCCTACTGGTATGAATGCTCAGAGGCAGCCCCATCCCTCGAGTGTATTCTGCTTGGATCCTGAGGGTGTTTCTCCGCCCACATCTCTGGCTCTTGGGAGGGGGAAGAAAAGCCTGGCTTGGTCAGCTGCAGCCTGGACAGAGCCACTCAGATCCCTCAGTCCCTCAGATACCCAGTGGTTTGCTTCATCTTGAAGGCAAAGAGCCTCAGAAGCCTGGAGGGAGTTTCTCCTCCTTGGGCTCCCAGCTTCTTGGAAGGCTCTCGGAACTGGAGTCCATTTCTGAATGCGTAAATATAGACAGCCTACGTTTGCTCATCTCAGGTATCAGAGTGGGTCTGGTGAGGCCCAGTCAAGAAGACAGAAACCTTCTAGGCATTTAAACGGCGAGGACTGAATGTAGAAAGTGAACAGACAGGCACTGGAAGGGCCGGAAGAGTAATGGGGAAAAGAAGGCACAACACACAGAGATCACGAGCCAGAACCCGCCAGCCACACTGATGCTGCTGCAGAAAAGCGCCCCTAGACCACGGCTTCCAGAACATTCTGAAGGTCAGCTCCGTGGTGGAACCCAGAATCTCCCCATCCTACTGTCACAACAGCACTGGATGCCTCCGTCATAGTATGGGAGCCAGAGCAGAGAGCTTCCTGCCCTCCTTCCGTCCGCTCTGCAGCCCACATCCTCACTGGCCAGGCCCAACAGAGAGCTTGTCCACGGGGAGGAGGGGCTGTAGTTTCCAGGCTTCCAGCCCTGAGCACAGAGCAGTGTGGAGAAGTGTGGGGTAGAAGCCTACAGAAAATACTCTACCCCTAGGAGTACCTGTCCTGTGACCTGCAGTGTTCAGCATACACTCCATGATACCCAGGAAGCTGAGGTGTTGATGTCCCTGCTGTGCTTTTCCTATGAGCTGTGGTGCGACAGTGTCATCCTTCAGGGCAGCTGGACTCAGGTCCTGAGACTCAGCTTTGCAGTGGGAGGTACACGCAAGCTGTAGGTATGCGTCAGACGGCTTGGGCTGTTAGAATACCACAACAGAGGGGCTTAGACACAGCTGGAAGTCATTTCTCATCATTCTGGAGGCTGCAGGTCCAAGGAGGGGTGCCAGCAAGGCCCAGTCCCAAGGGCTGGGGGCTCGGTCAGGTTGTAGACTGCAGAGTCGAGAGTTCTACCCGTCTCTCCCATAACCGAGCCTGTCCACTATGGCTTCAGTGTCTCTCCCACAGCTGCTGCTTCGGGACACGTGGGGAGACACACGCATTCTAAGGCACCACGGATTTATTATAGAAGACACTCTGCCGAAGCAAGCACAGACCACACGTATACGCGAGGAGGTCCGAGGCCAATTTCGTACTGCTCTGTAAAAAACAAAACAAAAAGACAAATAGAAAAACCTGTTCTTTTCCTTAACAGTCCTTTAGAAAACTGTATAAAATAACGCTTGTACATAGAAAACTGACTCTTCGTATGCCAAAAAGGAAACACATTTGGCAAAGCAACACACAAAGCTTTGGAACCTTAAAATAAGCTCCTAGCCTAGGAGGCACTGTGTTTCAAAATGTCTCTCTAGCTACAGGAAAATACCCTCGTCTACAGAAACACTATCTAAACGCTTCTTTATTCAAAAGTATATGTTTTGCTTTTAAGGTTTATTTTGTAAGAGTTTAAAAAATATTTTTAAGTTGTGTATGCTTACGATTGGGAAACAGTGAAACGCATAGAACTGGGTGTTTAGCTCAGCAGCATAAGTGCCTGCCTGGCGAGTGCAAGGTTGTGTGTTCAATCCCCAGTTTGAAAAAAACCCAGACAGTACAAAGTGTGAAGGAAAAAACCATCATCGACCCTTCGATGTATACGCTCCTCTGACTTTTCTGGTACAGGCAGGCTATCCCTAGTTCTACAAATATTTTTAGAATAAAAGTGAATTGTGTACATGTTATTATGCAAATCTTTTCTTATTAACAATATAAATTGTAACTGACAACATACTTTTTGAATGGCTGCTTGTAGACTACCAAAAGAACATACCACAATTCATTTAAGTCACACGGTAGATCGAATATTTAATACACTTCTTGTTTTTTGCTAAACTATCATGAACACGCACGATGTTTTTGCAGGACTTGCATGGTTCCTGAAGCACAGTGGAATAATCCAGAGACAGAGCCGCCGAGTCAGAGATGCGAGTAATGCTAAGGCTTTCCCTGTGCAGCGATGGAAATTCTCCAGACACCCCAATCCGCTTTCCACAGGCCGACACCCCAGCAACGCTCTCCTGAGCTCTCACCCACTCTGGGGGCTCGTGCCAAAGGGAAACACCCAGACTCCAGTGCCAGTGAGCCCTCCCAAAGCCATGCAAGAGTTTGCTTCTACGTGGCCAAACCACATCGAGAAATTGAACACTGCGTTTTGCTGATCTCGAGACGCACCTTCTTCTTCTTCATGTTTTAACCTCTCTGGGCTCAGGGGGGCTTAGCACATCTTCATAACTGCTCCTCACCCTGCCCTTCTCCCGAGTGGGGTTTATATCCTAAATGATAGGATGAGCCCGGAATCCGCTGGCCCCCCAGGGAGCCGGGCTCTGGCTTCAGACAGGACTGGGTCCTTGGGGAGCCCCATGGAGGGACTACAGCTCTGTGCTGGAGAAGAAGGGAGGAGAGGGACCTTCTCTGGGGGTGGTAAGAAGAGGTTCAGGGTCCACAGATGCCTTGAAGGTGGCCGAACCCTGGAGTAGCACCCAGCCGAGCTGCAGTAGGGCGGCAGTTTTGAGTGTGGACTGACGTTTGTGGGACGGCTATCATGGACCTGGGTTTTAAATCCTTCTGCCCATGTCTGGAGTCCGAGGCTGTTCAGAAAGGGGAGCCTCAGCAGTGGATGGGGCAGTGAGGCTGAGGAGGCCGAGAAGGACAGCAAAGCTGGGGAGAGCGTCAGAGAGAAGCCCAGGCCTCAGGCTCGTGCTAGGGCTGCTTGGGTCCCAGGCAGCTCACGGGGCTGTGAGACCCCAGCAGGGCTGCTGGTGCTCCTGTTCCCCGCGTCACCCATGCAAATCCATGCACGCGTGGGCCTGGGGGAAAGGGGTTGGGGCCCAGAAGGAATCTCGGGACTTCTCAGCATCTGCCTCGCCCTCAGCGGAGCAGGCCGACCCTGGCCTACATCTCTTCTCCCTCGTGCTCCCGCAGTAGGACCCTGACCTTTTGGGAGACACAAGGGTTCCTGTCATCGCACTGATCTTCCCAAGAGCCTCTGTCCCCTGCAGTGATCATGTGGCTCGTCCCCAACAGTGAGATGTGACCCAAGCCTGCTGGTGTGGCTTCCTGGAAAGCTGGTGCTTCCCTTTTAAATGAGGACCAGCTGCCCTGGCACGAGCCTTTGACTCTCTGCCCTCCGCCTTCTTCTCACTCAGGGCATCGGTCGTGCCGCTCTTGGGGGGCGGGGCGGGGGCAGGGGCAGTTGGCAGTCAGCCAGGACACGCGCCTGGAAGCCACCTGCTGGGGGCTGGGGACTGTGGGCCCGGGTCTCCGGCTGCTGTGACTCCTAAAGCAGCTGTACCAGCCCAGAGCTGTGGCATAGCTGACTTTTTGTGACAGGGAAAAACTAATATGGTGTGTTCTTTAAGCCGTTCTGCCTGGGCTTTTCTGGGTTGAGTGTAAATAGCTCTAGCAGCTGGGGTGGGAATGAGCCGGGCATAGAACTCTCCCATCTCACAGTCAAGATGACGACCCTGGGGAATGTTCAGTCAAGGTGATGAGGGACTGGTGAGCAGACTGCACAGCTTTTCCTGGAACCCAAGGGCAAGGCTCTCCAGCTCTGACTGAAATCTGTATCCGACTCTGGCTCTCTGGCCCTCTCTGTGCTTTCTGAGGGTGTCTGGGGTTGCGACACCTTGAAAGTTCTACAGGAATAGTAAGGCTCTGTTCATTACACACAGGCGCGGGTTTGGGGGTCACCTAAGACTATGGGAAAGGACAGTCCTCCAACACCACCGATAGAAGTACCATAGGCAGCTTCGTTAGATTAAAATGGGCGTCCAGTAGAGAAGGACTGGGCTCTCAGAGAAGTCAGTGGAGCTAAAGGACAGAAGGGTGGCCGGAGGCCCATCTGCAGAGGGCCAGGCCTTCAGATACAGGCGCAGTGGCCAGACTTGCAAACTTCCCTAAGGGACCAATGGAAATTTGAGATCATACTGTAACTGGTGCCACCCACTTCGTGAAGTCCCGATGTGTCCACTGGGTGGAGTACCAGAACACCTGGACTTGTCCCATCCCAAAATGTCCCTGATTTAGAGGTCACAGATAAGCCAAAGTTTATGACGTCAGCCACAGGCCCTTGCTACCTGCCTGCCCGCTTCCCTGTTGGGTGGATATTAGGTGAGGGGCTACGCTCATAATTTTATTGGTTGATTATAGTTTGACTCATATTGTACCCATGTTTGTGACTTTGCTGTGTAAATTACCCCAACAAAGGGACTCAGTGGCAACCGACGAGGGACCCTGCCTGTGATTCAGGAGCGATTGCTATTTCCCAGTAAACTTCTCACTCGGGGCCTCTGTTGTCCTTTGGAATTCGTTCTTCAATTTCAGGAGACACGAACTGAGCACATCTGACGTCTTGCAGGTTGGGAGTGATACAGGAAGGTATCCTTAAGTGGGTCCCAGGTCCCCAACACAGATTTCCAAATATGACACTGTGTGGGACTGGTACAAATCGGCTCAAGCTGCCTCCGAGGGACTGGGGGCTTTGCTCCACTGGAACTCAGATGCCACCCTTGCCCCTGGCATGGAGCCTCGAGACTTGCGCAGGGCGGCAGGCTGCGCTGAGTGTCCCCCAGTCTTCGACTGTGACAGCTCCTGTGTCAGGGGCGGGACCGCCCCCCGGCTAGCCAGCTGGCCATGGCAGGCTCAGCAGCTATTGTGGCTGAAATTTTGAAACAGAAAAAAAAAGTATAAGGAAATATTGAATTGTAAATAATGAATAATGAAATGTAAGTATGCAAACCATGTACAAACTGCTTCTGGGTTTTTCTAGTCTAGAGAATCACCAATAATCAATATGTGCTGTTACTATTATTTTAAACAGAGGGGAAGAAAGGTTGTGTGTTAGTGGAAAAGGAGTTTCTCAGAGCCTCTACAAAGAGAGTGGTGAACAGATTATTTTTAAAAACGTGACTGAAAGGCGAGCCAAAACAGGACTGGGAAGTGTACCCCCACAAACTTCTGGGGAGAGCCGAGGACCGCGGTGGGCAGCCCTCGTGGGGGGCGTCACACGCCACACGGGTTCACTTGCTCACTCGCTGTCCGTGGCTCACAGAGGAGGCAGCTACTAAAAAGCCTTGACTTGGTTTTCAAACCTAACCTGCAACGGGAAGAGCCCGAGACAGAGCTGAGAAGCCCCTCGCCCGACTGACGCACGTTTTCACCGCCTCCAGGTTGGTTTTATTGATTTTCTTCCCTTTAGCCCACAGAACGTTTCTTTTGGCCTTAATGCAGCTCACCAGTCACATTAAAGAAAACAACTCCTCGGTCAGAGAGAAAATGAGGTGGAAGCAGCAGCAACTCTTCTTGGCTCTGGGGGGGATTAATTGTGGATATTTAATTTTAGGATTAATAATTGTTTTAACTAAGCCATTTAAAAATGTGCCAAACCAGCACGGGAGAGGAAAAATGAATCCGTGATGTGAAATTTGGGGAATAAAGCCTTTTCTCATTAGCAAACAGCTCTCCTTTGGTAATGTGAATAAATATAATGCAGGTCAATTACATGTTTTATTACATTTTACAAAACCAGTATCGCAGCCCCCTCTGCTCCTGCTCCCCCGCCTCGTCTCCTGAATTTTTGTTCTAATTGCTTCGGATTTCTCCTGTCGGAGGACAGCTGTGCCCGCCAGCCTTTTATTCTGGACAGCTCTGATACCATCATCTAGAAAACCTAGGCCTAGACCGGTTCTGGCAGCAGCTAAGGTGTCTTGAAGCCTTCTGAATCGTGTGGAGAGTGGGGGTCAGAGGCAGTGAGGGGTCGGGAGGCCGAGGATTCACTCCCAGCTCTGATCATTTTCCTTCTCTGCAGCCTCTGGGCACCTGCTTGTGCCTGGCACAGGGCTGTCACAGGGGAGCGGGGCCGAGGGGCCGCTGGGTGTTTCCCAGCTCCACACTTTGCTGGTTCTGCTCCCTTTCTGGTGTAATCTGGACTCGCAGACCCCAGACTTCCTGAATATTCTCAGGGCGGAGCTGCTGGCCCACGTGGAGGGACTGAGTGAGAGCTCTGGTAAAGGCAGCTTCACAGCGCTGAGGTCCCTCGGGCTCAGACACCTTCTCGGGCTGGACGCCTGTGCCACCGCTTTGGCTGGGCTGTTTGCGATGCTGCCACATTCTTCCCTTCTCTCTCTGTCTCTGTCTCTCTGCCCCCCCCATGCTGGGCATTGAACCCTCGACTCCACACGTGCTAGGCAAGAGCTCCGTCATCCACCACTGAACCTCGTGCCCAGCCCGGGTGCGTGTGCATGTGTGTGTGTGTGTGTGTGTGTGTGTAAGTGTCTTGCTGAGTCATCAGTCCTCCAGTCTGGTCGTGAACTTCCCACCTTCCGCCTCAGTTTCCCAAAGTTCTGGGGTGCCCGGCGTATACCCTCACCCCAGCTTCTGTCTTCCCCCAGGTAAACAGAAGGAAGTTCCGGCGCCTGCTGTAAAAGCTTCTGGCACCTGCCTTCTGGAGAGCTGCCTCCAGTGAGCCACAGAGAAGCTGAACTGGGGAACTGAAACCCCAGAGGGCAACACGCAGAGCACCTGGGGCACCCCCGGCCCGAGGGAGCACTGCCATCGGCCCAGCCCGGCTCAGCATGGCCGCCTCTGTGCCAGCCTGCACCCCCTGGCAGGAGTCCCCGGCAGCGCAGCCTCCAGCTCCACGGCTGGGGAGAGAGGGACCTGGACTCGGGCCTCCTCGGTGACACTGCATTTCCAGGGCCCTGCGGTGGGGGTGCTGATGCTTGCTGGCCTCTGTCAGCATCACTGTAGGGGACAGATGTGGACCCCCGATGCTGCATGACGAGCGCACACTCACGAAATAAAGTACGTGGGATGTGCTGCGCAGACTGCGTACTTTATCAGTGCCCCAAACAAAAGGCGCAGGGCTTCCAGCGGCAGTGTCTCTGGGTTTGTCTGCTCTACTTTTCCTTCCCGGTAATGTCATCTTATCTGGGCCTGCAGGGCCTGCAGAGGGGCTTATTAGTTATTAGTATTATTCAGCTTCACAGGGCAGACCTGGCCTGGCGCTATGGCTTGGGGACCAGCTGCGCCAAATTGTGTTGATGCCCCGGGCCCTGCATGTGACCCCCACCCCCAGTGCCTACCGGGCTCCTAACATCTCAGCCGCCTGTGTGGTCTCCACTTCCTGCGCTGGGCCCTCCATGCGGGGCGGGGCTGGCCTGGGGACCTCGAGGGCGCAGTGTGGAGATCTGGGACCTCGTCTGAGAGGCTGGTGACAGACTTGCTGTTCTAACCCAAGGGCTGGCCAGGCTTCTGCACCCACCAGGAGCAGGGGGCTTCTCTGGGGAACAGCAGTGTGGACCCCCAGGCTTCTGGAACAGGGATAAGTCAAACACCACTTCAGGGGTGCCCAGTCTTCCCTCTGTGGGAAGCCCCGGTCGCCTTCTAGCATCCAGTTTGTGCTTGGCCTGGCACAGGGAGCTCAGGCCCTGGAGGCTGGGCTCTGCCTGTGGGGCTCCGTTCTAAGAAGTGACCCAAGAGCTCTAGCCTGGGGTCTGGGTGGTGACTCTGCAGGAGGGCTTCCCAGGGGCTTCTTCCCTCCTGATCTCTGAGCCACTGCCCATGCTGAGTCCCAGAATCTGCTTTTGAGGTGGGGAAGACCCAGGCTAAGACATACTAGAGAGGCTGACACTTCTGAAACGTTAGAATTAATGATGGTTATACTGGAGCTGTGCATGGTGGTGAACCTTGCAATCCCAGCACTTGGGAGGCTGGGGCAGGAGGATCTCCATGAGTTCAAGGACAGCCTGAACTATGCAATGAGACCCTGTCTCAAAAAACCCCCAAAACTGTTAATACAACTACCACTGATGTCAGTTATAATCAGTGACTTTGTTAAAAAGTCAGGGTGGGGCGGACCATCGGTGAGCTGATTCCCACCTCACCAACCCTGGAATGGAACTTTCTGAAACCCTGCAGAGGAGGAAGTAACGAGCAGACAGAAACGATCCAGAGAATGAACCAAGAACCGACAGACAGCCGGTGGAGGACGGGGAGGGACTGGCAACTGGGAGTGAAAACCCAGAGTGGATTGGGGCTCAGGTGTCCTTGTCTGAGGGCCTTGGATGTGCCACCCACCTCCCAGGCCACTGAATCCACAGCAGGACCAAGGAGTGAAGCCCCCAGGGCCACAGCTGGCTCCACGCAGGGTCCCCTTCCGCAGTCCCTTCTGCAGGTGCCTGGGGTGGGCGCACTGCCTGGCCCTGCCCTCCAGCCTGTCCTTCTGCGGCCTTCTGAGGCCGGGCCCAAGGGTGATCACTCAAGGCAGGAGGACAGGGTGCTGGGAATCGGCCTCTGGACCAGCAGGGGGAGGGCTCCCCGGAAGCCCTCGAGAGCAAGGCCTGGCAGATGCGTCCCCCGATGCTCCACAGCGGATAGAGCCACTGCCCGACTCCTGGGGGTGGCGGCAGGTGGGGAGCCAAGGGGGAGGAGGAGGGTGACTCCTGCAGCTGCTTCAGGTCCCACTGGTCAGGCCCCAGTGGTCCTGAGTGGTCCTGGGCTGACCTTGCCTCCTCCTGGGTCCCCGTAGCCTGAGGCTCCTGTGTAGCCCCTCAGTTCCCCAGCTCAGTGTCCCACGTGGCACTGGAGCCCCTCTGCCTCACATGCCCACGCATGTCCTGGGCATGTTTAGGTTCCAGGAAGAGCAGGATTCTCACCCAGCACCTTCAGTGGACACGGTGCTCAGAAAGCCTGGGTGCCTCATGCTCACTGCAGAGGACCCTGAGTTCTCGGAGGCCTGTGGGCTCACACAGCCTAGAGAACAGCTTGGGCCAGCAGCAGTGCCAGCTGTGGGGCAGGCAGACACTGTGGCCAGGATCTGGGGAGAGGGGGCAGGACCATGACCATGCACGGAACCTTGGGTGAGGCGAGGAAGGACGGATGCCACGATCCAGAGCCAGCAGGGCAGGCAGCAGCCAGGTGGATGAGGATGTTGGCTCTAGTGAGGCCCAGAGATCCAGTGATCAGCTTGAGGGACCAGGTGCAGCCCTGGGGCAGGAGAGGGAGGGAGGAGCTCAGCCCTAGAGGCACGAAATATCACTTGCAGCCAAGCTTAGGCTCCTTGTGCAGAGGTACAAGGGACCAGCATGAAGGGCTGTGGTGAGAGGTGCGCTGCCCTCCTCCCTGCCACTACCCTTCCCCTGTCCTCTGAAGTTCTTTGTGTCTGACCCCTCTCTTCTCTCCTCCTGTGGTACCTTCTGCACATCCCACTTGAGCCATTTGACTCTGTGAGCCTCAGTTTCTTCATCTGTAAATTGGGGCTCTTCAGATGAGCAGGGTTACCTGGGGAGCAGTAGACACAATGACCAGGCAGTCACTTCTGAGTGACCACGTACACGGTGCTCACATGAACTTCCCTGCCCCTGCGCACCATGCAAGCACAACACCTGCCCATGCAGGGAGACCTCGGCATCTGTGAACACACAGGATTTCACAAAGGTGAGAGACAGTAAGCTGGAGACTTGCTAAAGTGACAGGCAAGGCAAAGTGAACAAAACTGAGGCTCTTCTGGAGTTAAACTAGTTAAAGATTTGAAAAAGGCAACAAGCTGAGGGCTTAGCTCGGTGGCATAAGCACCTGCCTTGCAAGCATGCAGTCATGAGTTCGATCCCTATGCCAAAAAAAAAAGAAAAGAAAAAAAAGAAAAAGGCAAGGGCACATTCTGGGGAGAAAGAAATGCTTGATTCATTCTTTGTCCCAAGAGATGGTTACCATTTGTTTTGAACAAATACTTAGTGCCTCATTTCTGGCTCTAAGCACTAGAGCAGACCAGAGTTGCCTGTGATGCTGAATGTACTATTTCATAACTGAATACAGTGGTGCATACCTGTGATCCCAGCCCTCTGAGAGGCTGAGACAGGATGGTTGCAAGCTTGAATCCAGCCCTGACAACTTAGCAATGCAGCCAGGGATTTTTTTAATAGTATATACTTTGGTTTGTATTTTATTTTTATTTTAAAGATAATAAAACCCAACAAAACAGAACAAAGTCAATCAAAACGAAGCAGTGAAATTGGTACAGAACTTCGAAGCAGGATAGTAGGAAATCAACAATAGCTACCATAGTATATCTTGTTATCTTCATAATACTTATCTATCCCAGCAGATATAGCAAAATCAAACCAAAACAGAATAAAACCAATCAAAACAGAACACTGAATAAAGCAAAACAATAAATCGGAACAAAACAGAACAGTGAGAACAATACTGGACCTCAAAAACAAGACAGAAGGAAATCCCCCATATTTGCTATACTGCACACTGTTATCCTCCCAATAGATGCTCAGACCGCTGGCCCCAGGCCTGCAAAGTCAACCAACAATACGAGCACTCAGCTGTGTTCTGTACCTCAGTTGCTATCAACTCAGCCTCTCCTCTGATCAGCCAGTTGCCCGTGGTGGAGTGTGATGTTCTTGAGTCTCAGCCTCTGCGCCAGTAGGCTCACAGGAGACGATATCTGGCTTCTCTCTTCCTGGGCCCTGCATCTATTTAGCAAGATTCTATCTCAAAATAAAAAAAAAACAGTAAAGGGGGTGGGGGTGTAGCTCGGTGGGAAGACCCCAGGTTCCATCCCCAAAGCGCATACAGCATGCACACATACGCATTATTTTGTATAACATGAGACAAACCATGTCATTGTAATTTTTAGTTTCACTTTTCAAGCTTAAGAAGATTGTGCTCTAATTCTTCCCACTACATTTTGGTCTTCATGTTAAGAGGGCCCTTCCAGACACGAGCTACCCTGTCCTCATCTTCCTAACTCGGATGACATCAGACACCGATCCTCTTCCCGACCGTCACCCACACAACAGGGAGACCGGCTCCCCTGGGAGCCTGGCATGGCTTACGGCAAAAAAAACGGGGTCTCCCTTGGTTCCCATCATTCAGGTTCGGAAAGATCCTGAGTTAGAGTCACACTGGTCTCCTTGCGCTGTCAAAGCCGTCACTCCGTTTTGATTTCTCTCTTCACTGAGTCCTATTTCCACTTTCTATTCCCTGCCTGCCAGTGTCTGGTAAGTGCCCTGCGTAAGGGCGTCTCCTTGCGGGGTAGAGGGCCCCATGCTGTGTTCTATTTTGTGTATACAGACCTGCGTGCTGAAGTTGGCTGTGTTTCTCTCTTCATTCATCTTTAGAAGTCCTTGGTAGAGTTTAAGATTTAATTTTCTATCTTTTTAAATCATCGCGAATATCTTTTCCAGGTTAACACTCATTCATCAGACTGGTGTTTTTCATCTTTACCTATCATCTTTTGGGGGGCCACCTCCTGGTTACCAAGATCCTTATCCTTATGATTTTCTCCCTGCAGGCTTTGTTTTCCTCCTTGCATTTGGGACTTGAATCAACTCGGACCCTTCCTGTGGTGGAGGGGCTTCAGTTTTCTGTCACTGCATGCAGCGGTCTGGTTTGTCACCTCCATAAACCAAGCAGTCCGCACTTCCTCTGTGGCCCTGGGCACACGGTTTGTCATATAAAGCTGAGCCTGGTTCTCGGCCCTGTGCTTTATCCCTGTGGTCTGTTCAAAATGTTTTGACTTCTCATTTGTTTTTGTCTTTTCAAGATCTTTCAGGTTTTACATTTGGTTTCATAATATCACGTTTGGTATCATATAGAAACCGTGTGTTGAAAGCCCTGCATTTAAATTCCAAGGTTTTACATTTGGTTTCATAATATCACGTTTGGTATCATATAGAAACCGTGTGTTGAAAGCCCTGCATTCAAATTCCACTTAATGTGGACACAAAGGGCTTGGTCTTTACCTCTTGGGGAGCAAAGTTCGAGCCCTGCTTCTACTGCTCCACGCCCCCATGACCTTGCACAGCCCATCCCTACTACTCTGTAACAAATCACCACTCCATCAGTGGCTTAAAATAAAACAAGGTCACCTACTCCCACTCTGGAGGTCCTAAATCCAAAGTATGCTTTGCTGCTGGGGCTGTGCTCCCAGGGAGGCACAGGGAGAGCCCACTTCCTGTCTCCCAGCTTCCAGAGCCCGAGAACTCCTTATATCCTGGGCCTGCTCCACGCTGACCTCTGCTGCCATCGCCCCATCTTCTCTGACACCCCAGCCTTTTTCCTTCTCTTAGTAAGAGCACTGTGATTCTGTCAGATCTCCCCATCCCAAGATCCTCAATTTAATCACATCCGTCAAGTCCCTTTTGCTTTGAGGGGAGACAGGGTCTCAGGTTCTGGGGATCAGCAACTGGACATCTTTGGGGAGCTATTCTGTGGCCCCCCAGACCTTGGCAGGAACTCACTCTTTGTGAGCACGGAGTTCCTTGTCTATAAGCTAGAGGCAAAGTGCTAAGTAGAGGCTGTTCAGCACAGCGTTAAAACAGTGGATGTCTAATAAATGAAAGATACTTTTATCCTTATTAAAGTCTAGGACTTTAATCCTGGTCTAGGATTAAGTCTAGGACTGTGGACCACAGTTGGAGAAATTCAGAGTGGATGAGGCATTTTATAACTAAAACACTACATTACTGGAAATGGTCAGAATGAAAAAATTTTATTATCATCTCCATCCTAAGCCAAGTGTCCTATTCAAGCCAGGAATCTTCCAGATGTCATTTATAATTGCTACTCTGAGGAGCAAAGCCAAGATGATCTCCCTGCCTTTGGAAGATTTGAACTCTGTTGTCCCCTGAATTCCCTGCATTCAGAGGAAGCCAAGATCACCTCACTGACGCGTCGTGGCGGAAGAGTTAGGCTTGTGTGGTTCCCATAAAGAAAATCACAGAAGACAGAGGGCGTCTGGCATCCCTACAGGGAGTTCCGTGTATGAGAGATCTCAGGGGACCTAATTTGGCCCAGAGGAGGTCTCTGAATCAAGGCCGATTCCATGGGAGCCTAATCAGATTAAGTGGATCAGGGAGGAGAGAATTATCCTGCCTGGTGAGTGTGTGTGTTTCCAGGGTAGGGCTGCACAGGACAGGAATGGCCCGGTCCAGGGTGTCACCAGCCCAGGGTGTCGCCAGCGCAGGCCTGCAGCGACGGCGCTGCGGCCATAGGAACGTCTCTCTCTGGTGTAGAACTTGGCATTTTAGAATCCAGAGAATTCAGTTTCTGGTCGTGGAGTTGACCACACCTGCTCGATTCTGGTACTAACGTGGCCCGTGGTGATGTTTTAATCTGTGTCCCAGTTTCTGTTATTTCCAGAACCGTGAGGATGTGGCCCGTGTCACTGGTGCCAGCACAGAGGAAATGAGTTAACGTCTTAAATGACCTCTGCCTTGGCCGGTGAGCCGGCCCCACTGCGGTTACCGCCCACACTGAGATGGGGAGCTCTTCTGAAGCTTGTCTGGATGGAGGGGTTCGCACATCATCCTGCCGACAGTTGGGGGTGGAGAATCTAGGCTCTCTGCTTCGAGCTGCCTCCTTGGGAGGAAAACATGTGATCTGGAGAAGGTTAGGAGATTTCTGGGGGACCCCCACCCCACACGTCGCCTGTGGTTGCATGAGAGAGCACGCAGGGTGCAGGTCCTGGAATGGCAGTGCTTTGGGGCTTCCTGCAGCCACCTTTGTCACAGGCAGCCTGGAGCAGAGCGGGGACGCTGGGCAGGCCCGAGAGACCAGCACCACAGTCACAAACCAGCCCAGCGCCTCCGAGGCTGAGCCCAACTTTAGGCCCTGCAGAAGGGGCCGTTATGTCCATTACCTCCGGTGGTGAAGAGGGACCAGGCAGTCTCCATGCTGCGCTCCTGAGGTGGCACCATCACTTCCACCTACTGGGCATATTCGAATCTACGGTGAATGTTTAAATAAAAAATGTTCTGCAAATCATTGCCGTGATTCCCCTTGGACACCCCGGTCTTGCCCCCTGCTTCAAACACACTTATCTCATTGTTCTTACCACTTTCTGAAGCAGCTCTGGAGTCCTCTTTCACGAGTGTCCTTCCAGCTGTGGCAAAAATAGGGTGAAAGCTGCTGCCGAGCGCCATTCAGCAGGAAGACAGGCTTGTGCAAACATGACGCTGTGTCCATATTTTCACCGGACCTGGCGCTGAGCAACTACTGGTTCTTTCCTAAGTCAAGGTGATCATGAAAGGTCCGTGTTTAGAGTCAGTTCAGGGCAGGAGGCAGCCAGAAGACAGCACTGAAAGCACTTAGGAAAGAGGGCTCCAGAGCTGCTGCACAAACGAGATGCGTGTGTTGGAAGCAAAAGGGAGGATTGCAAAAGGGACCCGTGGCTTTGGCTGTAATGTTTTTAAAATTTAAACTCTCACCGTATTTTTTTTTTTTTTTTTACCACAACACATATTCTGTTAGCTGCAGCTGTCACATAGACGAGGTCACCTGCACAGCAGCCTGGGACCCATGGCTCTGCTCTGTTCCCAGGGAGAAGGGGACGTGCACTGGTTGACTGTAGCTAGTTGCTTTCTGGTGCAGGAAGTAACAATTTTTTCAGAAGACGGAAGGTAAATTCCCACCATCTGGTGGCGGGACCCCTCAGGCAAGAACATGACTGCTGTCACCCTTCAGTCACTGATGGCTGGGCCAGAAGGGCTAGGGCTTCCCTCCGCTCCCCATCCCATGATCACGGATAACAGACTGCCATGGATGTGGAGCAGATGTGGTTTTTTGTGCTTTGTTGGCGGGAACAATGAGGGAGACCAGAGAGCAGAGGATGCCAAGTGTCAAAGGTAGCACAGACTAAATGCTCATGGTCTCCCAAGATGGGCGTGTCGAGGCGCCATCCCTCAAGGTGAAAGGCAGAAGGCAGCCAGTTTGACACCGCGGAGCAGGCCCACCCCGGACACCTTGATCCTGGAGCACCCAGCCTCCCAAACTGAGAGAAATAAATTCCTGCTGCTCAAAAGCCACCCGGTCTGTGGGGTTTATTACAGCAGCCCCAGCTGCCCAATCTAGAAGGGTAAGGTGGGGAGCTGTCCTGGAGATTAGAAGCAGCCAGTTGTCACTGGGATGGATTTCTGATCATCTCTTCTCCTTGGTTTTAAGTCTGTTCATAGAATTGGAAAATAACCAGCGGTGCGGTGTTCTACAGAATTGAGGATGGGAGAAGGGACAGCCCTGTCTGCTGTCCCCACAGCTCTCTGCTCTGGGCCTGCCCCCTGCGCCCCTAACGCTTCCCTCTCTGGGTCTTCAGGAGGCAGAAGGTGGGGAGGGGAGTGAGAGGAGAGCGGGCCGGAACCCAGGCCACTGAGCCTTTCTGCTCCTGAGCAGCTGGTGGGAAGGGTCCAAGGGGGAGAGGTGGAGACGCTCTCGCCGCAGATGGGAGAAGCCTTCACTTGGTGTAGACCCGCGGTCCTTAGGATGCTCGTTTAGCTGCCATGGAGGAGGCCAGCAAACCTGTGCTGTCTGGAGGCTGGGAGTTTACTTCTGGCCTCCCAGCACTGTCCAGTGGGGGGTCCTGCTGCCTCCTACCCATCTGGCAGGATTGTCCAAGTGGAGAGCCGCTCCCCACGCCTCCCTAGACCACCCCCAGCCTCCAGCTAGAGGAGCAGAGCCCATGAGGGCCCAAGCAGGGCACCCACAGCCACAGTGCGAGTCCTTGCCTGTGGCACCCCTGAACGCGGCCAAACTGAGGGGGTCTGGGCTCCTTGGATGCCATCTTGGCCCAAAGATTTCCAAACAGCTTTGCTGGTCTCGTGGCCATCTGGGACTCCCCCTGTCCTGTCCCTCAGACCCCTGTCCCCATATCAATGAGCTCCCTTTATAAAATCCCCAAATGTCTAACCCCACCTTAGCATTTACTTCTAAGGCTCCAGCTTCTTATTTGTGCTTCCTGGAATTGCTTCCCACAGGAGCAGCTTGCCCTGGCATCCTCTGGTCCGTGTCCTCCTGGGGAAGCCACCCTAAAGCAGTGGGTACCCAGAGACCTGCTGCAGCCTTTGCATTTGTCCTTCTGGACCGGGGTCGGGTGACACAGACACTCTTGCACTGTGGCCACCCCTTTCTGTAATATTCAGTGTCTGCGCAAGTCTCTCCCAGGTGCCCTCTGATTACGAACTGGACCCTCTGGAGCCATGAGACAATAAACCTTTTCTCTCATGAGCTAAGTGCCCGGATGGTCCCTTACAGTAATGTGAAGCCAGTAAACACAGGACTCCTCGTGACCACTGAGTTGTTTCAATATGGCAGCCACAGTAGGTCTTGGGGGGCATGAAGCCCTCATTTCCTTAAAGGGCATCCCTTGGTGACACGGGCATGAGAGAAGCCTCCAAACAATGTAAGGAAATATACCTCTCAGCTTCCTAGAAGTGTGATGCAACGAGTTGGTGCTCCCCAAAATTGTAGAACGAATTTTGTGGAGGTTAAGAATAGGAAATTTCATTGAGGGAAAGCCAGCCCCTGCATGAGATGGACGGGGGAGGACCTCGAAAGTGAGCCCACTCCTCAAAGGAAGTCTTATAGAGCAAAGTGACAAGTGGGTACAGGGTGGGACAAAACTGTGATCAACCAATAAGATCACAGTTACAGCCACTTAGGTAATCCTGACCCAATGGGGAAGCAGGTCACAGAGCAAGCGTGCGTGGAAAGAAAGACCATTCCTGAAAGGGGGAGTCAGGAGGGCCTGGCCCCCCACCCAGGTGACTGGTGCCTGTGTAGAATATTGATCACTGCTGCATGCGGGCCTGGTCATTCCATCTTTGTCTTGAAGCCTGGTATTCAGGGAAGGTGCCTTCAACCACGGATGTGATGTGTTCTTCCTACGGCAAACAGGAACACCAAACAACACCCAGGATTTGGGGCAGATTCACTTTACATCTGTTTATTTCACTCTCAAAATATCAGGCCCTGGAGTCTGATGGTCTAGGGCTTTTATAAGGCGCATAAGCAGGAGGGGCACAGAAGGCTCGGAGGAGGGACCGGCCAGCAGGGTGAGAGCCTCGGTGACAGGCTGCATTAACGGTGGTGGAGCTTGGTAGTCAGACATTCTGCATGCTTAGTTATGCTCTTGTGGCCCGGGGTCAAGAGAGTCATTACAGAGCCACAACACTGTCAGAGAGTGAGCAGTTTCCAAAAGAACAAAGTCGGAAAAAGGACATCTTCTCTTGTGCAGTTTTCCCCTTTTATTCTCATCCTCTGCACTGACTCCTCCAGGGCCCAGCCCCGTCCGACTGCCTAGAATATTTCTGCTTTCTTACAGGTCTCTTACAGGTCTGGGGCATTGACCCAGACACAGTCGAGTTTGGGGAGGACACCTGACCGCCTGACCCATGGTGTGACAGACCCCTGAACACAGAGCAACCTACTCACTGGGCAAGGCAGGCTGGATGCAAGGAGAAGTCCCAGCCAGGATCTCAGAGACTTCACTGCGAGCTTGGGGAACTAAGAGTCAGGGCCCAGGGCTCTGCACATCCATCCAGGAAGTTCCTTTCCTAGCCAGCTTCCCCTTTGTCCCATCTGCTTTTGCTTTCTAGGCCAAAGCGTTTCTGACTTTGCCAGGTTGGGTGGCTATTCTGCATCGGTACTGCAGACCTGTTTCACCTCCTTGCAGTTCATTCATTTCCCTTCCAGTCCGCCGCGGCTGGGAGTTTAATTTGCAGCATCAAGCATTTCAATGGGGGCTGGGTGGGCGTGAGTCGCCTGCGGGGAGCGCGTGGGTGGGTGTGGGCACAGAGGTCAGTCGCAGGGGCCTTGCGCAGGCTCAGGCGCACTGTTTCTGCCTCCAGGAGGTCCGCACCCCGCTCTGTCCCGAGTCTCGCACGGCCAGGTGACGCTGCGGCCCGGGAGGTGGGTGCTGTAACCGTGCTCGGCTTCCACATGAGGGGTGAGGCTGGGGGCCGTCAGAGTGCGCCCTCCCCGGTGTCCCGCCTCGTGGAGTTGGGCTGGCTGTCGGATGTGCCTTGCTAAATAAAGGGCACCTGCGACCGGAGCGCATGCGCAGCATCTTTGGTAGCGCCTCGGGTTCTTTGTGTCTTTCTCAGTCGTCCTGTGTAAGCGATGGGTTATCCTCACTCTACTCAGGTCACCACAACAGCGGTGGAAAGTGTCCTCTGGCCCTGTACTAGGTGTTGAAAATCCTCCCCTTCCAGATGACGTATTAAGTTACAATTAGTGTATTAAAAAGAAATCAAAAGCGGTATCCGTAGCATGCATTATTTTATTTTTGCTTAGCCACTCTCACAAGCATGCCCCCATCACCAAATACCCTGCAAGTGACTCTCGTGACCAGTATTATTCACTGTGTGAATTTGCCTGACTTAACTCAGCCCCCGCCTTACTTACTTTGCACTGTGGTTGCTCCCCGATTTTTCCTGCTGTACATGATCAATGCTGGATGCAGGGTCTTTGACCTACTGTGACCATGCATTCCCTCAGGACCAGCGCTAGCGATGGAGTTGCCCCGGGAAAGAATATCACGCTTTTACAGGGCTGAGATTATTCTGCAGAAAGCTGGGCTCGGTCCACCTGCCTCCAGGTAGAACAAATGTGCCCATTTTCTTTCCTAATTCGGGGGGATGCTGGTCCAGAAACTATTAATAAACACACCATGTCCTTAAAAGGAAAAAAAAAACACCACCAAGACTTAGGCAGTGTTATCCCAACACACCACAGTTCAAGGGCAAAACCTCCCAGAATGGCCTGTATCCGTGTCGTCATGGATGGTCAGCGCATTAGATGCTGACCAGCCTCAGAAGCACTGCAAAGAACACGGTGAAAACCAGGACATTTTTGGAGACGGAAACTACGAATGTTCATTCTGCAGCCGCTTTTTTTCTGATGCGAGGAGACAGATGCTGCGGCCAGATGCAGGCAGAGGTATTAACGGATTCCTCTGCCAGGCTGGACTCCTGGCAACTTCCCATCCTGCGTCTGGAAGCTTTGCCTCTGCCGCTGCTGCCTCTGCAGAGCTGCTGTGGAGCTTCTGGGGCCGCAGACCGAGCAGTTAGAGGCTTCTGTGTTTCCTTCCCCTTCGTTCACCCCACCCACGAGGTGGAATGACAAATATTTAAAGCCTGCTTGTCGTGCCCAAGCAGCGCCACCCTGTGAGTGATGGCTTTTCTGACATCCTAGGCAGCATTGCTGAGGGTGTGCAGACCCACAGACCCCAGTCCCACCGCCCTCTGCTGCAGAGCTGGTGCTGGTTTGGCATTGGAGGCAGCAGAGGCAGTGTGGGCAGGTGGCATTTTATGACCAGGCAGCGAACAGCCGAGCAGTCTGCAGATGTTTCCAGAACACGCATGTTTGTGGAAATGAGCTCTAGGCATTCGGTGGATTTCTGCAGTGACAAAGAGGAGAGTTTGAGGGTGTGGTTTAAATTCCTTTCCTTGTGGGGCTTGCTCTAAAATCACTTCCGCCCACCGGGCTGGAGACCTGGAGGTCCTTAGCAAATCCGGGTGGTGCACTTAACCAGCTTGGCTTTCTCCCCTCACTCAGCACTGCCGAGAGGGCAATGGATCCCTATCAGGGAGGCAAGCGCCCTCTATGTATGCAGACTTTGTTGCTAAAAATTGTCTTTTAGATGAATTGGGTTTCATGAACCCAGTTTGCGCAATGAGGAAGATGCAGGTTTCCTGGTGAACTAACCGTTCCAGGTGGTGGCTGTGTCTGCTGATGGAGAAAAGCCGGAAGCATACGAGAGGCGCGGTGGAGATGGAAAGAGGGGTACCTTAGTAAATAGGATAGAGATCATTTTGTAGCCCCAGCAATTCCCTGCTTAAACCCCTTAGGAGGCATCAAGAATTATTTCCTCTAAACAATTGTTTTTGAAAACCTAGACTTCTCTCCCTGGTTGAATGCAGCAGGGATATTTAACTTACCAAAAATGTCTTTGTGGAACAGTCCTGTCCTTGGGGTCAGGGTGGGACCCGAGGGTACACACTTGCACAGGAGAGAGCAAGTTCTTCTATTCAAGGAGAGGACTCTTGCACTGCTCTGGCCAGGGGCTTTGTGGGACAGGGGCCAGGAGACTGAGTGGCCGTAAAGCCATGGTGAGGCCCTGGGGCTGTCATGCGTGAGCTTTCTTTCCCATTACTGAGGCACTGAACCCAACACCCATGGCTTGGAGGAGAGGGTTAATGTGGCTCGGATTGGAGGGCTCAGTCCATGGTCAGAGGCCATCAGAGCAGAAGGGCATGGTAGAGCAAAATGCATGCTCATGGCGGCTGGGAAGCAGAGCAGGGAAACAGAGTCAGAGAGGAAGAGGCCACATACAGGACCCGAGATCACACTTGCAGACCCTACCCAGGCACACCCAGAAGTGCCCTCCACTAAGCCCCTGGGACCCCAAAACCAGCTGAGCTGACTCTTCACCCCGAGTCTCCCTCGGCCGTGGCTGTGCTGAGGCCGAGGACGTAGAGGGTGCCTGGCTGTTGCTCAGATTACAAACCCGATTAGGGGTGGAAGCCGCCACCATTTCCCTCGAATTCTGCAGTAACATCTACTCTGTTTAACATTCTCACCTTGGCTAATGAATATTCTCCTTACAGTTCTCTTCAGAGAGCCCTGTTGTAGAATTCATAGCTTTTTTTTTTTTTGCAATATATGAATTTTCATAGCAGTGTTGGAAAAGTAATTAACCATAAACCTGAAGTTTACACCTCATTCTACCCTGATGTCACCTCCCAGCTGGGGGCTTCTTCCCAGGACAGAGTCACCTGGGACCAAATGCCTGCCTGCCATGCAGCCCCAGATCCGGTGCTAGTGTGTATGGGGCCTGGCGAGGGCCCATTCCTCGTGGCAGCATCTTCTTGTTGGTCCTCACGTGGTAAAGGGGCAAAAGGGTCCCTCAGGCCTTTTCCGTAGGCACGCTAATCCCGTCCATGGGGACCGCACCCTACTTCTAATCAGCTCCTAAGGCCCTCACCCACCTTGGGGTTAATTCTAGCCTGTGAGCTGAGGGGTGGACACCCGTATTCAGACCAGGATACCCATGAACGAGCCTCTGCATTTTAGCCAGAACTCTGGGGGCCATTAGGTCTGTACACTGTGCTCCCACACTTGGTTGCACTTTGGAAATCTCCCGGGGAGTGTCCTAAACTTGGATTTCCGAGCCTCAATCCCGGGAAGCCGGGACTGTGTGGTTTGGGAAGAGATGGCTCTGGATGCGGGGATCTTAGAAGGTGCCCAGTAAGATCGTAAGCCTTTGATCTGGAGGGAAGCTTCCCTCTAAGCCTGGGTGTGGTTTGGGGTGCCAGGGCTCCCCATAACACCTGCCGCTTTCCCCACCAAAGGGCTCCCCTAGAGGGGCTGCTCCCGTCCCCCAAACTTCCCTGCAACACGTCTTCACCAAGGTCTCAGTGAAAGACTTAAACCAATGGCGGGCGTTCAGAGGGGTTTGGAGCCTCACTCCTCTCTAGTGCAGGAGCCCATCTTCCTCCGGTTTCGTGTCCCCCAGGAGGCCGCCTTCCAGGGCAAGGGCTTTAGGGTCAGATGGCCTGGGTTCAGATCTCAGGGCACGTCTAACAGAGGGCACCTGCACACCTCCACCACCTCCCAGACGAGGAGGGTGATGTACCCCTCTTTAGAGGGCAGCAAGAACGAAAAGATGTAACGCAAGGAGACCACCTGCTAGGACTCTTGCTTGGGGATCAAAAGGGGACACAGAAGAGCAGGAATTGAGGCTACTGAAGGCCTGCTCCCCACGGTGAAGCCAGCAGAAGGGCACACCAACAAACACAAGGAGTGTTCAGGTGCAGACACCGAGACAGAGTCAGGAGCTGAAGGCACAGGGTTGTCTGAAAGTGGAGTTGCGGGGAGCAGCCGGAGAAAGGAGCTTGCTGAGTCTCTCTGAAGAGCAGGGCACCCCCACTCGCCGGGCACAGCCTGAGCCCGCAGCAGCAGAGGTCCGGAGTTTTACCTGTGCTCTCCACCTCGGAGAGCTAGGCACAGCGGGGGATGGAGCTAGGAGGAAACAAGGATGGGGGAGGCAGAAGACTACCCTGGCTGCAGGCCTCTCCCCCCAGGAGGCTCCCAGAATGCTGTTACCACACACTACCCCCAGGCAGGAACCAGAGGCGAGGTCAGAGATGCAGGATTCCAGGGATCTTCCAAAAGGCACAGCGGGACCTCTTCCCATCATCCTCGGCAGACCTGGTTGATGACCCATCCCTGCGAGAGGAGCTTCCAGCCGCCCTGGAGGCCGTATTTGCAACAGCAATAGAAGGAAAAGCTTTCAGCGTGGAAACCAAACCCAGCAAGAGAAGAAAAGCAATCGAGGAATGGAGATTCTGGGTCCATAGGACCACAAGAATATTCAGAGGACAGTGGAGGTGTTGAAAAGGAAGAAAACACAAACATAGAAATGAAATACAATAAAAAGATGGGGCCCTGGTGACAACAACTTCTGAGAAAGAACAAGGCTTTCAAAATGCCAAGGAAAACTTCTCCAGCCTAGAACTCTGTCCCCACCTAGTAACAGAGAGTAATAGTGAAATGAGGGAATGTGAAAAGGGGAAGCCACAGGACCTGGAAAATGGGGTCAGGAGAAGAGAAGGGAATTCAAACCTTGGTGAGTGACGTCCCAGGATGGCCCCAGGCAGTGAGGGATGTAAGCCATTGCTTCTGGTTGGAGCAGGAGAAAGGGCAACTCGGGAAGGACACCCCGGAAAGCTGAGGGGAGGGAGGTATTTGAATGTATCAAGTGGAGTTTATGTCCCTTCTGGAGAGTTTGTGGGGTGAGTTAGCAATGGGCACATGAAAGATTATACAAGTGAAAAAGAAAGTCAACTACTAACTCCAGGAAAAACAGAAAGTCAAGTAGGGAATGTGCTACTTTCCTGGAGCAGCTTGACCAATGTCTATGGAGTAAAAATATGTCTGCTAAATATTAATTTTTTAAAAAAATCTTTGGGAAGGAAAGTACGTGCATAAGGTGAAGGTAAATTCACTAAAACTCTCGCTACGCCTTGGAGGAAGGCACGAGATCAAGTCTAACACAGAAGATTCTAGATTCAGCAGGATACCTAGAAAAACTGAGGAAAACAGGAAAACCACCTGTTAGGAGTTAGGACTCAGGTGAGGAGGTGTGGAAGGGGAAGTTTATTTTTGCTAACCTTATGGTATTATTTAATATTTAGAAATGAGCCTACATACTACTGTGTAGAAATAAAATTATATCTTAAACAGTACTGAGCTCCATGCTGGCCCGGCGCAGGTACCAGGCAGCGCAGGGAAGTAGTTCTTGTTATCTTGAGTGCCCTGCTCTTGACTGTTCTCCACTGCGGCAGGAGTTGCTGCTGGTTTTGCTTTTTGTTGTGCTTTGCTCTCTGAGTGAAGATATTTACCAACGGGACCTCGCTGCAGAATCGTTCAGCGCATGGGAGCCCGATTCAGTGCAGTTTTAGTGCTGCTTTCCTTACAGAAATAAATGAGGCTTAAAGTAAGAAATCCATACATAACTACCCTTATACATAACTAGGGATCCCTCCCATGAGGACTTTATTTAGGTGGAATATCAATAAATCTTTAATCCCTGGTGGGATTCAAGGTTGTCCAAGGGAACAAATGTTTTTTGCAAAACACCCACTTTGTCCCTTGCCAGGTTAGGGGATTGATTCACTGAGGATGCTGGGGCGTGGGGTGGGAGACAGTACCTGGAGAGAGTGTACTATTTTACAGGGATCAGCGAGGGGCAGGTGTTTGGCACGTGGGTCCCTGGTGGTGACAGCAGCATCCTGGATTCCGGGTGTGCAGGGGTGGAGGAGTAAGTGACGAAACCTGCAGAAATCTGTAGAGGATGGGGCTCCGTGCCGCACTCTTCCTTGGGGGGCTGTGGTCCCCTTACCTTTACCAGGCGGGCAGGGAGGCCTGGGGGGCACTAGAGTTACTGGTATTTCCCAGGTTTCCATGCGATGTTAGGGTACTGCACAGCTGCACCCCTAGCAGGGGTTAGAGGCCCTCCGCTGGGACATCATGCGGGCCACTTCAAACCAAAAACCAAAGCATTGGCAGTCAGACACCCACACTGTGTGTCTTTTCTGCAAGTCATTTTCCACCCTTACTTTTCTTAGCCAAACTGAAGTCGCTCCACACCCAACTGGATCCCCCTTGGGTGTCTCTGGGCAGCGCCTCTCCAGCTGTGATTTCAATAGCAACAAGAATTTTTAAAAATCAGTTTGTTATTAGTGTTGGGGGGGTGTGGCAGAGCCCTGTGCCCAGCCAGCTCACAGGTCTGGGGGCGATCTGTGAAGACAGCAGCCGGAGGGTCCGGAGATGCCTCTACCAGCCTGCGCCTGCGCCTGGAACCGACTGGAGAGCCTAGCGCTGGTGTGTGTGTGTGTGTGTGAGTGTGAGTGTGAGTGTGTGTGTGAGTGAGTGTGAGTGTGAGTGTGTGTGTG